>JAODUH010001091.1:0-13087 GCA_027564835.1 Typhlichthys subterraneus
TGGATATTTGGCAGTTTCTTCAGGTGCTTCTGTCTTCTGACTGTTCATAAATATACTGTTTTACTGAGCCAATCGCAACTGCTTAAAGACGGGCCATTGTAGCTAGCTAGAAGAGTGAGTTGCACCACTTAAGAATGTTGTGCAATAGCCTAGAGTTGAAAGGGGGAGGGGGTATGGGGGGACATTACACAGCCCATTCAGCCCTGAGCCCTTTGAATGTAGCGTTTTTGTCATAATATTAACACACTTATTATTATTATTTTTATTATTATTTATTTGGTTGATTGTCACGCTGGGATGGTGGTGAGGCGAGTGCAAGCGAAAGAATAACAAAAGGAAACACAACCAAAAAGTCGTACGCTCAAAGAGCCCCACTGCTCAGCGTTTAATTATGAACTTAAATAAACACAACCGCAAACTCTAACTCAAAAACCACAACGGCACAACATATAAACAAACCAAGAACAGGAATGTGAAAATAACACAAAAAATAGCGTAAACAGAACCGTGAACATCAATGAAACAGGCATAGGAACCACCGTAACATGAACAATAACCCACACCCCCTCCCCGGAGTCACCGGTCTTTATGCCCTCACGCCCACACGGCTGATGGCAATCTGCCTGATCGCACGTGAGGGCGTGAGGCACTGGGGATGTGGGCCGTCTCTCCGGCCGTCCTACACCGGCGAGACGACGTAGACATATGTCATATGTCATATGTCATTAACATATGTCATATGACATATGTTAATCTTCTTCTGGTGAAGCCATGCTTTTGTGGATTTGGATGTGTCCTTTGGGTCGTTGTCGTGCTGAAAGGTGAACTTCCTCTTCTTCTTTATAACGGACGCCTGAAGGTTTTGTGCCAAAATTGCCTGCTATTTGGAACTGCTCATAATTCCCTCCACCCTGACTAAGGCGCTGGTTCCAGCTGAAGGAAAAACAGCCACAAAGCATGATGGAAAGCACCACTATGCTTCACTGTGGGTATGGTGTTCTTTGGGTGATGTGCAGTGTTGCTTTTGCACCAAACATACCTTTTGGAATTATGGCCAAAACCTTTGTTTCATCAGACCATAACACATTTTCTCACATGCTTTTGGGGGACTCGATGTTTGTTTTTGCAAACTTCAGCGGGCTTTGATGTTTTTCTTTGTAAGAAAAGACTTCCGTCTTGCCACCCTACCCCATAGCCCCTTCATGTGAAAAATACGGGACATTGTCACATTGTTGCACACAGCCAGTACTTGCCAGAAATTCCTGCAGTTCCTTTAATGTTGCTGTAGGCCTATTGGAAGCCTCCCTGACCAGTTTTCTTCTCGTCTTTTCATCAGTTTTGGAGGGACATCCAGTTGTCTCTGTTGTGCCATATTTTCTCCACTTGATGATGACTCGCTGTGTTCCATGGTATATCTAATGCTTTGGAAATTTATTTTGTACCTTTCTGACTGATATCTTTCAACAATGAGATCCCTCTGATGCTTTGGAAGCACTCTGCTGACCACGGCTTTTGTTCTGAGATGCAACTAAGAAAATGTCATGAAAATTGTACTAGAACAGCTGAACTTTTTTTGTGATTAATCGTTCACTTTTAATTATGGCCGGTGTGTAATCACTTCTATTTAACATGAGTTTGAATGTGATTGGCTAATTCTGAACACAGCCACATTCCCAGTTATAAAAGGGTGTTGCACACTTAAGCAACCAGGTTATTCTAAGGTTTTTATTTTTATTTTTCATTTTTCGCCCTCGAAGATTTCAGTTTATTTTTCTAATTTAATTATTCACATTTATAGGTCACATTAAAGGTGGGAAAACTTCTGACATTATTTATCTTTGTCTCATTCTTTTACATCACAAAACCCTGGCATTTTAAAAGAGGTGTGTAGACTTTTTATATCCACTGTAAAAGCAAATTTGGCGCTCTGAGTGATTGTTGGTTTTCTGGTTGTTTTTAAAAGTTGAAGGGAATGTGTATCATTCTCAGAAGTTAATTATTGTGACTATTAAATGTATTTATTCCCTTAAACAGAGTTGTATCTTCATACAGTGGAAATGCTTGCTGAGTGATTGATCTAGCGGTATTAGTGGTGAGGTTGGTATAGAAGTGCAGAGCACTGGTACTGGACACCTAACCCTGGGTCCCACATATATATTTTTAAACTTTAAAGGCGTCGTCTTGTCAGATTTGTGGGTAAAATAACAACCTCTGCCTTTTATTAAATTCTGCAACGTGACTGGCTGCAAATGTCTGCATATGAAGTGTTTATTTTGTTTATTTATTTTCCCTCCATAAAGTTCGACCATGTCCACTGTGCTCAGAACAGCATCCAAATGCTCCAGGCAGCCTCCTGTCTTGTGTGCCTTAGCAGTTATGTTACCAAAAATCCATTCCAAGGGAGATATAGCTTGCATATGCTAAGTGCTTTTGGTTAATTTGTATGGGAATCATGTGGTACAATTATTGCTAGTTTTTTAGAAATGAACACTTACTCTTAAATGTGTTACTGTCCTGAGTTTACTGTAAATAAGTAAACTATTAAACATAGTTTGACCGAAATAAATGTATATGTTTCCCTCCTATACAGTATATGCAAGCATTGCTTTTTAGGCATTGGTTATTATGAATGATCTTTTTGTTATTATACACAGTACAATGAAAATTTACACAATTTATTAGATTTTAAATTCAGATGAATAGAAAATAGTGTCAGCTTTAGAATATACGGTATACCCACAACCATCAGATGCCACCAGCAGTATAAGGGAGGATACACATGTATTGTATTCAGTGGCGCATGCTGCAGTAGCCAAGGACTGCTAACTCTTTATTCCTGTCTTTTTTGTTCTCTTCTTGTGGCTGCACTTGGAATTTACAGCAGGTCTGTTGCTTTCTCCTTGTCTATATAAAATACCTCTTGAACCCTCTGGGGATGTTCATCTTTTCTTTCTGTCTCTTTGTCTCCATCTCTCTGCTACTGTCCATCTAAGGAGGGGAATTGCTGTTCTTATGTCCTGTTCCACATCCACAGGTCGCAGATGAATGCACTCACCAACCCCCATTCCCATCTCTCTCTCTGTCTGCCCCCTCTTCTTAGGCGCTCAGCTTTATCACTCAGCGTTATGTGTCTTTGTCCAGTTCCTGATGCTGAGACTCCTGGGAAGGACAGTAACAGCTGTCCTGAGCAGTTTTATCTTTCAAATGGTGAGGCCTATCTCTCTTTCATTTTCTCTCCCGCTTTCTGTCTTTGCACTTTACTAAACACCCCGACGTGACGCTTGGCTAAGTGTAGAGCTTTAGCATTGTGTGTCACCAGTCCCATGCTCTACTGCAGTGGCTCAGGTACTGAGCACCAGTCTGTGTGCACACAATCTGTGAGTGACTATTTCTGTCTTTATGCACACTCTTTATTCATGATTGTTAAATGCTGCTTTAGCAAGCACCATTACTGGTCTACTGTAATCTAGTCTCATGTCTGTAGTCTGCAATCAATGTATGTGCCCTCTTTTCTTGTTTGGGCCTTTGCTCAATGCTGTCAATACAGCTACTGCAGACAAGATTGTTATATTCAGTTATTGATGCATTATTGATTATGAGCTGAGCTCGTTGAGGTATGTATTGAAGGATGACTTTATCGCTGTTTGTGAGTCACCTGGAATTCAGTTTTTCCATACATGTCATGTCACTCCAAAAAAGTTTATTTTTCGGCACGAGATGTTTTCATAAACCACATTGATAACTATATTTGTTTCTTAATAATTAAATTAGTTTGAAATAATGAAAGGGACATGTAAAGACATCTTCCTTCCCTCAATATAAACTGATTCAGATTAGTCTACAAACCATTAGAGGCACTGGTCAGTTTTGCAGACACATGAATGAGTGGGTTACATGGAGTTAAGTAACAGATTAGGAAAAGCACTGTTCTGTTTTTCCTTTGTTATAGTCGATTTGAGTGAGTTGTGCATGACATTTTTCAAAGTGAATTTCTAGTTTTTCTTAGATTTATCCTTTTCTTTCTGCCTCTTTATGTTTTCTGCTTCTACATTTACATGTACAGAAGCATGTATATTTATTTAGTATATATGCTAAATATATCATCATAGCACATGTTTGATCATGTACTACTTTAATTCTATCTGTGTGGTTCAGCTCTCTGTTTCTCTCTGTCTACCTGTAGGTATACCTGCTGGCGGGGTATTACTACACAGCTACGGAGGAGTATGACATCAAGTGGACCATGCCCCATTGTGTCCTCACACTCAAACTCATTGGTGCGTGAGCATTATCTGTGTTTAGGATAAACGTTATCTCCTTCAAATTGCCAGCTTTATTTGACCTGAGATTACAGTTCGTCACTGCCCGTCCTCCTAATTCATCTTGTGGATCATCATTTTCTTGCTTCGTCTTGAAGTATTCTCTATGCAGTTATCCAACGGATCCTAGTCAAGGATTAAACGATTGCTTTTTGTCCTCTCTGATTTCAGGCTTGTCTTTTGATTACTATGATGGCAGAAAAGAATCAGTGAGTTGATTGATCTTTTTCCACCCTTTGATCGTTGGTATGCACGTCAGCTATAGCCTATGTTGTGGAATGTACATGTTATCCTAGTGTCTAACTTGATAGGGAGGATGCTTGTTATTGCCTCAGGAAAGCATGGGCTTATCTTTGTCATAAATAGTATGTGTTGCATTACGCAACCTTGGATGTGGCTACACGTCTTTTCCTGTTCAGTTATTAGCAATCATTTTCTTCTCTTTCTTTCTCCATGTGCTGTCCGTTGGTAGAAGCAGCCTATCTATTATTGTTACATGAAAATATTCAATGTTGCGTCAGTGATAATTCTTACGACCTTTATGCTGGACAGTTCACGTTGTCTAATTTCTTCATGTTGAGAGGCCACGCTCATGTATTCAGAAATAGCCCTATTTACAGCCTGTAGTTAAATGCCCGTTAAGTACCACTTTGTGGCTAAACTGAATTAGTGGTCACCTTGCAATAAGAACTGTAAGTAACTGGATATGTCGTTAGCCAATCATTGCGCCTATAATGCACCTTGCCTGCACGTAACTGTATTTCCATTTTCTCCCATTTCCCCCTCCACACCATGTCTTAGTCCCAGCTCAATGCAGAGCAGCAGAAGGCAGCCCTGTTAACGGTTCCCTCTCTGCTGGAGGTGTTTGGCTTCGCATACTTTTATGGAGGGTTCTTAGTAGGGCCCCAGTTTACGCTACGCAGCTACCTGAGGCTGGTGGCCGGGGAGCTGACAGACTGCCCCGGAAAACCTTCCAACAGGTACGTGGTAGATGTGTCTCGGGCGGGAAAATGGCAAGAGACACAAGCTAGCTACGTATATAATGTATCACCTTGGGATTATGCTGGCAGTTTAGCTGTTAAAGCGATGGCGTGTGAGGTTTAGTGTGATTTATGCATTTTCAAAAGTATTTTAATACCTCCTGTTTTGGGAATGGTGTTTCCAAATATAGTGTATATAAGAGCACAATTATGGACCATTTTGCTTCCAAGAAAACATGAAGTCCCTCAAGACTACTTTCAGGGAAGTCATCTCATTTGTGTTTAGATATACAAGCACACGATTGGACAAAACATACGCACGCATTCACGTGCACACGCATGCACTTTCCCGTATGTCTGAGAGATTTTGGGACCTATTTGTTTTTACTGCTTTGACTCCAGAGGCCAGTACACTCGCAGTACCTGTCCATCTTTTCTTTCTTTTCAGTATTCTACCCACTCTGAAGCGGTTCTCCCTGGGTTTCCTCTGTCTGGTCATCTATGCCACATTCAGTCCGTTTTACCCAGACAGCTACTGCTTAACAGATGAATACGAGGTGGGAAACATTGCTCTGGTAGCGAAAGTTATCAGCTCATGCATGGAAGTGCTTTCCAATGTATTATTAGATTTTATAGTGCATATTTGTACTAAATAATTAAACTATGTCCTTTCTACAGGCTCAGCCATTTTGGTATCGCTGTGTATTTATTCTCATTTGGGCAAAAATCATCCTCTACAAATATGTCAGCGCATGGGTCATAGCAGTAAGTAGTGTATTGTTCCCTTGTAGCATCTGTTCACAGGTTCGGTTAAGGTATTAAAGTACTATCTGCTAAATGTAAACAGAATAGTATATCAAATGCAGATGACAGGCTATAGTGATTTTCCTCCTTGTAACGTAGCGTGTTTGCACACTACTTTGCATGCGCACACTGTATTACAGTGTGTGCATGCACCCGCTATACACGCTAGCTTGACAGACAGACAGTTACTGTAGACTGTGTCCACAAAACAAGCAGCCCAACACAATACAGACTGATTTATCTTGTTGTTCAAGATGGGACAGATCTTTTACTGTCTTTTGTCTTTCAGGAGGGTGTATGTATACTGTCTGGGCTGGGTTATAACGGTGTGGACGAGCACGGCAACCACAAATGGGATGCATGCGCCAACATGAGGGTGTGGCTGTTTGAAACCACACCGCTCTTCACAGGAACCATTTCGTCATTCAACATAAATACTAATGCATGGGCAGCAAGGTCAGTGTCCTGCCAGCATCATACAAGTAACCTCTTCTATAGTAAACCGTATACTGTGCTCTGCTGTTCTCTGGTATTAAATCATATCAGTAACCTCTTCTATAGTAAGCCGTATACTGTGCTCTGCTGTTCTCTGGTATTAAATCATACCAGTAACCTCTTCTATAGTAAACCGTATACTGTGCTCTGCTGTTCTCTGGTATTAAATAATACAAGTAACCTCTTCTATAGTAAACCGTATACTGTGCTCTGCTGTTCTCTAGTATTGCAGTTGGGTTTGTGATGTCTAAGTGAAACCAATGGCATAATATGAAACACCCTATATGCTTTGCTAAATATAACTGGCAAACAGGTTATTGGTGACTAAAGGCCCTGGTATACTACCAAATACTTGACCTCGCTCAAAGAGGACATGGACGAGCTCTCAGGCGTGGGCTGAAAACTTGATTTGGAATTGGCGTACTTTATAAGCACGATTTATATGTGCACACATTGGTGGGAACAATATTGATGTAACAAATATATTTTCTGGAAAGAACTTTTTTGTATAATTTTTGTGAGCTTAGTAGGAAATTAGCAAAAGTTTGGAGGTAGGACAGTGGACTGCAGGCGTGACTTTACGTTGTGCTAACCGTCCACGGACACCCCCTGGTTCCGCGAGAGTATGCCTGGGCCTTAACTCTGCACCATTGAAGTATATCAAAGATGCAGCTGAAGAGATTTATGCTTCTGCAAGGAAACACTTAAAAGACATGCTGAAATTATTGAAATTGCTTTCAAATACAAAAAAAAAAGTAGTGTTGAATCTTGTAACCAGATGGTGCCACCAATATACAAGTTTTCCTAAAAAACAGTATTGTTGGTTGCTTAATGCACATCCAATCTTATTGTAATCCTGAGGTTGGTTTACAATAAGATTGTAAACCAACTATTTTAGAGGGTGAGGTTTTACATCGAATGTGAAGTGTCAATTCATAAAAAAAGCATCCTTTGTGAGACAATTTGGAACAATACTGGTCTGCTGTATGATGTTTTGCATATAGGTCCTAATATGGTTTAATTGAATCTCTAACTCTTTTGACCTGTCCGGAATGTGTGTATTTTTATTTAAAAGAGCGATGCTGTAGAGATGATCACCACACAAGCGTGGGATCTCAACTTGTTGAAGTTCCATGTAAGCTCAGTTGCTATGCAACAATAACTGGCAGGTAATGTTTGCTAGATATCCCGGTTATGTAAGCCGTGTGAGATGGTGGAGGACCCAGCATCAGACTGCCACCATGCAGTGAGTCATGGGGCAAAAGCACTGATTTCAAACTTGCTCTCCAACTTTTAGGCATGTGTTCAAGCGCTTGAAGTTCCTGGGCAATAAGTTCTTGTCTCAGATGGCCACTCTGGTGTTTCTGGCCATCTGGCATGGCCTACACTCCGGCTACATCCTGTGTTTCTCCATGGAGTTCATCATTGTTAATGTGGAGAGACAGGTACAGCACAGGCTAGAGGCTTTGCATTATTTCTTCCTCAGACGAATAATGTGCTGAAGCTGCTGAGAACATAATTAAGAAATTGTATCATGCTAAAAGATGCACAGCTGAATGTTGACTCTGTTATGATTAATACTGTATATGAAAATAGGCGGCAGTTAATGAATAACCTTGTACCTGCTACAGGCCCAGACACTAGTAAAGGACAGCCCCTCGCTGGCCAAGCTGGCCAACGGTCCTGCGTATCCTATCATCTATTTAGTCCAGCAGTTTTTCCACTGGCTGTTCATGGGCTACTCCCTGGTGGCATTCTGCCTCTTCACCTATGACAAGTGGCTCAAGGTATTGCATGACTCACTGACATAATGTAACTACAGTGCATAGGCCATCTGAGCACCTGCGGCACAATGCTAACTAAGTCTGTCCATTTTCCCCTGTCCATGCTGTCAGAGGTTTTAGGCTTAAACCTTTGCTAAAGCATTTTATACTTCCATACTTTGCTGTACAGGAAAACATTTTGAGATATGTCATGTATGCAGATGTATTATTGTAGCTTGCCTAACTGGAAGGCCAGAATTGTGACGTGGTGGCCTATGGAAAGGGGTTCAGCTAACAGGGAAACGTCTGGAAGAGAAAAAAGAATGTTGACAATATTGTTTTCCCCATGCTATTGCATGCCTATCTGTAGTCATGTGTGAGTAGAACATTTAGCCATGTGGCACTGACTAAGCATTGTATTATTCTGTTTCTGGGTAAACGGGTGTGCGTGTTTGCCGTAATGCTAATGAGAATGAATTGTAATCTGATTTTTTTTTTTTTTTTTTTCTGGTTTACAGGTGTATTCCTCCATATATTTCTGTGGTCATCTATTCTTTTTCGCAGCCTATTTGTGCTTGCCGTACCTCCGTAAGGCACTGGTGCCTAAGAAAGAGCGGAGTGAGAAAAAACAGGAATAAGACCTTACAGGGTAAACATAATCAAAGCCTCACAATGTTCTTGTATGATTATGTTGTTTATGTTAACTGGCTTGAGACTAAAACGTTACCAAGTGTCAGATGAAAAGATGACGCTGGCATTCATTTTATTCTGTCACATTTAATGCTGTGTATTTCTTTTCTGCTAGGCCTTTTCTAAAGGTGAATATCCCCCCAGGATGCAACTGAAGGGAATCGTCTTCGAAGCAGAAGCAGATTGGGAAATATTTTAAGGCCTTTAGTAATATATATATTATATGTCTGTAAAAAAAAATATTTCTATACATTTGTTTGTTTTGAACGGGGGTGGGTATTTATATGGAATTGGCAAAAATGTTTTACAGGAAATAACTTTTGTGCCACAAGTAATTGTGAGCCAATCAGGGGTAATTCACTTCCCTTCCCTTTTTTTAATTTATTTATTTTGTGTGGGGGGGGTGGTGGGAGGGATCCACTGAACTCGAGAGACTTTATAGAGAGGGATGTTGTCTACACGGAATTGCACTCATCAGTTATATTGCATTGGGTTGGTTTGTTGACTCTACCAGAGTGCCATTGCCTTGCTGTCTACAAAGCCCAGTGAACCCAGCGCTATGATCACAATATTGAATAACTGGACATGTTTATGCTCACCTATGTACAATATTTTGCCACTGTGATCTCTTTTTTGCATTCACAAAAACATTGTTTAGTGTATTTTACTGCAACCATTACCACCACTGAACCAGAACATATTTTACATGACAATGCGTCAAGCTTGACTTTATATTATAATTTCTATGAAAAAAAAATAAAAAAATAAACGTTATTTGTTTATTTACAATGCACATGCCAATGTTTTGCATAGGTGAAACATAACATGTTATTAATACTTTGATCATGGCATGTAGGTTGTTTGTGCTGCTTGGCAGACAGCGATTCGATGGGACTCTACTCCATACGTGCTCTGGTGGACTCAACACAATACGAAGTCAACACAAACGGCTGCCGGCGTCCATATGGGATACATCAGTAACGGGTTTTGAGTCTTACTGGCTCTGTTTTGTTCTGTTTCATGGTTCTAGTTCAAGCCCCTGCATTCAGTAGTGTACCTTCACAGGGCCATGATTGTGGCACAACAATATTGTATTTGGTACTTTCATATGAAGTAATACAACATTCATACTGCTTGTGAGATGGAGGGTTGGGGGGGGGGGGGGGAATTGGCTGCTGCTCTGACTAGTATAGTGATATTTAATGTGGTCTTGACAATGGATGTCCAAATCTCACTCACCCTAAGCACTGTAAAACACACTGTACAATAACACTTAATGCAAAATGGCCTTGTATTAATAATTAATATAGTTTGTCTAGTTATAATTTTATTAAAATATGTATTTTAATTTAAAAAAACAGACTTTATTTAATAGAACTTAAGGAAGTTTAATGAAAGATTGTATTGTCGCCCAACTCTCCCTGCCCCTATTTTGTCTTCCACAGTTATGTCACACAGTTGTCTGGCAGACCCTAATTGGTTTTACAACTGCCCTAATCACTCTGTACACACAGTCCATAAACTAACTGTCCTTTCAGATCTCAACTAATGCGCATCTGATTTAGGATTTTGGAGATGTCTCTGTTGACTGTTTTAACTGGAGACGAATCTGAAAACACACATTTTTAAGTACTTCTTACTTAACAGCCACACATATTTTTACAGATTGATAAATCGGTAAATCAGTGTGGATTATTTACTTTGTATTCCACTCTGGATATTTTGGGATGGATGATAATTGGTACATTGACTAAAAGGATACCATGGCACTGGCATCCTTTCAGATGAAACAATATGTATAGGGGAGCATCTCACTGTAGCAGCAGTCAATTTTTAATATTTATACATCACATGGTGACTATTAATTGATGTGAACATTTTATTTAAAGAGACTACTTTTGCCTTATTGCTACCAAATGTACAAAGGAAACAAGAAAAAATAATTTTAAATACATTTTTCTAATGCTAATTAAAATGATGGATTTCAACAAATTACGTGTCTGTGCGTGTGTGCCTGTGCTGCTGACGCACAACCGGGTGTCCCATTCCTATGCTCTCCTTTCCATCTGTCACACGGGTGCACAGGGCAAAAGGGGCGATATGACGTAATTTTGCAGTCGGGGTAGTGAGATGCGTGCGTGAGAACCTAGTTATATATACACATATGGTGAGAACTCGCACAGTGGGGGTTAAAAGATCCCGGATCTCACCTGTCACTGATAAAATACAACTGCTATTAAATATATTGTCTCTTAATTAATTGTTCCGCTGGCTCTGAATCACTTCCCTTGCTTTCAGAAAAAAAGCAAGAGCAGCATTTTGGTACAGAGACCAGTTGGTGGGGGCCAAGCCGAGCGAGAGAAGGACGCAGTGTGGGCGGGTTAAGAAACGCCGAGAGGGAGGGGACGCCAGCGTAATATTTCTAGCGTTTTCCCCTTATTAATATAGCTTTACGTTCACCGAAAGGGTGGTCGGGTCTCAGTCTTGCATTTGTATCCGAATCCTGACTCCAATATAAGACTGGCGTTGAAGACAGCAGCTAAAAAGAGCAGTTGTGGTTACCGTAGATTGGTTTGGTTTTCTCATCCTACGGGGGATTGGCGAGCGGCAGGAGAGAGGCGGATGCTGCGAGGATAGTGTTGGGTACCAAAAGCATCACATACCACGGTAATGTGAAATCGTCAGCTTTGGCTACGTGTTCAGCTGTGACCCATTGCCTAGGCTATATGTGAATTTCATTTTTAGCCTAGGCCTACATTTAGAATATTAATACGGTTAAGATAAACCTTCCTGTCAATAACCGATTACAAATCGATTGATATTGTCGCATAGGTTACGCATGTCTGTGGACCTGATAGCAGGAGCAACTTGTGCATTACATTACTGGACGTAATAAGTAGGCTACAGTAGACTATATGCTATTTTTTGTTATTTATTCATCCTTAATCCTTAATATCGTGCGATGTGTATAGCAAAGGATTAATTGCGCAAGTGACTGTTCAACAATGACCATCGGAATAGTTTATAGTGGAAATTATTTTCAGTCAGGTTATGTCCATTAGGCTACTGAACGTTTAAGCACCAACACGCGCAACCTACAACTCCAATAATAGTAGGCTATAGACTGTACAGATCCAAAGCGTATGCCTATGCGTGCAGCCTACGTATGATCCATTATTGGCTAATCGTAAATCGCAGTATCACTATCGCCTACTGCAATAACTAAATTAACGGATGTTAAGATAAACCTAGAACTCGAGACCCTAGATGTACATTCACGGTAGTTCTACATTCAATAACGTAGGTTACTTTGCTTCACCATGCAGCTCATTTATGTGTTGTTATTTGGGGAAGCATATAATGTATATTTTCAAATAGGGCCCTGGGCCCTCGGCCCTCTTTTCAAAACGTCAAGATAGCTGGTTTTTATTCTACTGCTATGTAATCTAGCTAGCCAATTACTCTAAGCTATATTGTTTTGAGATAGGAATATTTTGGCCTATGATTGGGATTACATATCATCTGGACCAGTCTGGTTTCTCTTCCTATCTCATTCTGTGCATTATTGCTATCACCACTTCACCATGTGTCTTAATGTGTTGTTTCTGCCTGTCCTCTACCTGTCCAGTCCTGTCCTCTACCTTCCCTTCTTCCCTCAGATGGACAGAATGAATATTTTCTCCTTTCTAGTCCTTTGTATGACTTCAGTTGCCCATGGCAACAAAGGTCAGTTCCTCATCCTTATTATGACAGTTAATTGTGTTGTAGTGTTGAGAGTATGTTTTTTATCACCATGGAAGCGTAGCAACCCCTCAGGTGCCAAGGGCCATTCCCACTAACTATGAATGCATAATACGAACATTATCAAATGCTGTCCATTTCCAGTTTAAACCCAATATACAGTATATTTGAGAATGACTGTCACATGCTCATAAACTGTATGGTAGATATTACAATGACAATGTGTGTGTGTGTGTGAGAGAGAGAGAGAGAGAGAGAGAGAGAGAGAGAGAGAGAGAGAGAGAGAGAGAGAGAG
>JAODUH010001092.1:0-13087 GCA_027564835.1 Typhlichthys subterraneus
TTCTGATCACACCCACATTCCTCCTCTCCACCCCGGGGGCTCGGGCCTCCAGCTGCTCTGCCCCCAGACTCTGGAACGCCCTTCCCCTGCACGTACGACATGCTACCACAGTCACATCCTTTGCTAAACTTCCTCACCTCCCAATAAGCATGCATTCTTATATTACTACAAGTACTCACGTCACCACGGTGCATACATGTAGTATTTAAGCTGCAGTAATACTTTAGACAGTGGTAGTATTATAGTATAAGGGTAGTATACCATTAAAGAGTCATGAATGAGTTATATTGCAGACGTAGATAAGGGACATGACCAACCAGATTATAAGAAGTATCTTACTGCTTGCAGCAGCTCATTTAGATACATCTAGATTATGATATTTGAAAGATTAGAAGTAGTCTCTCAAATGAAAGATACATATCGTCCACGTCTGGAAGCATCTATCCTAGCTAACGAGACACAACAGTCTCTGACTCTGCCTGCATTCTGTTCTATTGTATTGTAGTGCTTTGTTTTTTGCTGTGATGAAACCAGCCACTGGATGTCCATGTTTCAATGAAAGGTATTGATCTGCTGATCTTCCCTGGTGTTTCAATCCCTGATTTGTTTTTGTTTTTACATCTCTCTCTCTTCCGCCTCTCTCTCCCCCAACACACACACACACACACACACACTGGTGTACACACATCGTCTCTCAGCTGTTGCTGGCCATGTCGTCCAATCAGCAGCCTGTTCATTTCATGGCTGGTGGTTCTCCATTTGTCAGATGCACGCTTGTTCCCCCGCAGTGCGTACTCTCCCCGTGCCCCCGGCCTGTGGTGAGCGGCCAGACGTACGCTTGCTTCAGCGCAGGGCCTTTCCTTGTGCTGTGATGCGACCTGCGCTCATTTTTACCATGTCATGACTGTGCCCTGCAGTGAGCTAGCTGCTAATGCTAGCTTCAATGTGAAGTGAGCTAGCTGCACATGGTAGCTTCACCCTGCAGTGAGCTAGCTGCACATGCTAGCTGTGCCCTGCAGTGAGCTAGCTGCTAAATGCTAGCTTCACCGTGAAGTGAGCTAGCTGCACATGGTAGCTTCACCCTGCAGTGAGCTAGCTGCACATGCTAGCTGTGCCCGGCAGTGAGCTAGCTGCTAATGCTAGCTGTGCCCGGCAGTGAGCTAGCTGCTAATTCTAGGTGTGCCCTGCAGTGAGCTAACTGAACATGCTAGCTGTGCCCGGCAGTGAGCTAGCTGCTAATGCTAGCATTACCCTGCAGTGAGCTAGCTGCACATGCTATCTGTGCCCTGCAGTGAGCTAGCTGCACATGCTAGCTGCGCCCTGCAGTGAGCTAGCTGCTAATGCTAGCTTCACCCTGCAGTTAGCTAGCTGCTTGTGGGCCACATGCATTAAGGGAGAGCGTTGGCTGCATCAGTCACAAGGTAGCATGCCTGGCTGGTGGCTGCGTCTGGCTAGCTTTGCTATTGTAGTTCTTTTAAAACTACAAACACACTTTAAGGAATATTGACTGTGTGTCTTCAAGGCCGTTGAATGTACCGCTGTGCCACAGAAATGTGACACACACACACACATGCATGCACCGCTCACGCACGCACACACACACACCGGGGGGTTTTGGAGTTAGTGAGTGTGTGTGTGTGTGCGGCGTGCGCAGACCCAAGGACAGAGGAGCTGCTTCAGGTGACTTGGGACCGACAGGCAATGTGAACAAACCAAACAGGCGATGTGGGGGTTTGTTAGAGGCCCCCCCCTCCCCTTCCTCTAGGTGTGTGTGTTGTTGGGGGGGGGTGAACCCCCTCATGGGTATATGGGGGGGGTTTCTTGTGAGAGAGAGAAGATATGAGAAACTGTTTAGTCTTTCCCGTTCCATTCCATCGCTCCGGAAACAGGCCTCTGATTGGACGAGATGTCCCCAGGTGACCAGGTAGGAAGCAAAAGTTCTCCTCTGAAATCTGCCATGATCCAGATGGCACCATTAGCCATTACCCCCCCTCTCCCCCCCCCCTTTAGAATAGGCTCCATAGGCTATTAGGCAGGTTGGCAGATACTGGGCTGCAGGTCTCTGCTCCAGATGCTGTGTGTGTGTGTGTGTGTGCGTGTGTGCGAGTGTGCGTGTGTGTGCATGTGTGTGTGTGATGTGTGTGTGTGTGTGTGTGTGTGTGGTCCAGGACTCTTGCAGCTTGTTGGGTGGGTCTGTGAGGAGGAAGTCACTTTACATTATATCAACGACTCTATTCTCTCTCTCTCTCTCTCTCTCTCCCTCCCTCCCCCCCCCCTCCCCCTGTCCTTGCAGCTTTGGGGGATGAGAGAGCGACTAAAGCGTTCTGTTTTACGTCAAAGTTCTTTTATCTCTTTCTTTTTCATTTAGTTGTATGTGCAGATTGAATAATCAGCAGTGTGTGTTAGGCCTGTGATGTCACAGCCCACATCATGTTGCCTCAGGGTTAGGCCTGTGATGTCACAGCCCACATCATGTTGCCTCAGGGTTAGGCCTGTGATGTCAGATGCCCTTGGCCAAGGACACGTGTGTAAGTTAATATGTCACTTCATATCAACATCTGTACATTAGCATTCATAAGAGGGAGAGACAGGGGAATACAAAGAGAGGGATACCTATTCCCAGAAGTGTTCCTTTCCGTTAGCAGGGATGGAAACGTTGTCTTTTTTTAGTCGCGGTATTGCATTACAGAGTGGACTTTCAGTAATCCCATTATACCTAAAAAGAGCTAAAATGGCATTAATTATTCATGTTCCGGTGCGGCGGGGAAGAGGAGAGGTGCTCTTGTGTTCCCGTCAGCTGTTGGTAAACATCACAGCACAGCGCCGCCCTGCAGGGAGGAGTTTGGACACGCACTCTCTTTAAAGGCGGCTAATACACTCCTTGTCAAATATCTCCTCACGATCATGTTCTGTGTGCTGATATAATCTGGTGTTGCTACACAGCCCTGGCTCTGTAAATAGGAGCACCAACAAAGTGGTGCAGACCGCACCACACTATCCCAGGCTTCCAACGGGGGTGGGGGGTGGGGGGTCTTCTGAGGGAGCAGCCTATGGTGTTGAAGGGGGCGGGGCTTCTGAGGGAGCAGCCTATGGCGTTGAAGGGAGAGGTGTTTTTGATCTCGTTCAAATATCTCCAATCTTTCCCCAGAATCCCTGACTGCACCTTTAAAGCTTATCCAGGCGGTAGGTGTCGTTATAACAGTATAAAAGCACAATCAGGTCATTTAGCTTTTATCCAAAGTGACGAGGAGCAGGTTTAGTGGCATCTGGCTCAAGGGTGCTTTCAGGTAGGCCAACTCCAGGGCTCCAACCTTTGACCTTTCTTTATATTTGTCTTTTTTAAACCTTTTATTTAACCAGGACTAGATTTCACTTTTATTGACACAACATATAACCTACTTTGCACGTCACACATTCGGCTTCACGGATCCCGAAGACATATACGTAAACACGGAAATGTTTTGTCTAGTTAATCTGTCAGTATTGTATTTATGCCAACTAGGTCTGTCAGGATAATTACTATATTGTGTAATATATGGACATAACCTCAATACTTTTTCAGACATCAATATTGTGTTACATGCGTGTTGTATTTACATGCGTGTGTATTTACATGTGTGTTGTATTTACATCCGTGTGTATTTACATCCGTTTTTTATTTACATGGGTGTTGTATTTACATGCCTGTTGTGTTTACATGCGTGCGTATTTACATGCGTGCATATTTACATGCCTGTTGTGTTTACATGCCTGTTGTGTTTACATGCGTGTTGTATTTACATGTGTGCGTATTTACATGCGTGTGTGTTTACATGCTGTTGTTGCTGACATAAGAAAGTGAGCCATGTTGTGCTGCTTCCACACACAAAGCAGACAGCGACAGGTGAAAGAAGTGTTCCAACAGGTTCTAACAGGTGTTTTTCCAGACGACTACATAAGTACATAAGTACATAAGTACCGCCAACTACGTTTGGAAAAATAAATGTGCCTTTTGTTTTTGTTTGTTCGCGTTAAGGTTTATTTTTTATATTTAACCAAGCAAAGGAATTATGAACAATTGATGTCACATGACAGTAGCGGAACAACATTGTTTACATGCGTCTGACAATAATATAGTTTGTTGCCATTACTTTTGGGACATTATGTTGTGACAGGCCCAATGCCAACGCTCCATACGTGATGGAGACAAATGGTTATGTCCCACTAAGAGGCCATGTCCGGGGAAAAGAGGACGAACGGTCAGATAGTTCAAACCACATTTGTGTGATTAGCTACTGTAGCTCCGCTACTTCACCTCTGTTGAATGCATTGAATCAATCATGCCGCTCACGACTCAACTATGCAGCGGTAACTGCCTTTAACCTTTTAAGTTATGCAAGACATCATTTGCTAAATATTATTTCTTTTCTCGATGATGTTGTTTTTGTGATCGTAAGGAGCTGAAAGATTAATTGCAGAGCCCTAGTCTCTGTCTCTGGCCTGTCCTGCATGTGTGTGTGTGTGTGTGCGTCCTATTGACCCCGTGGGGGCGGGGGGGGGCAGGAGCAGGGGGTGGACACCGGTAACCAGAGCTGAGAGCAGAGCTGATCTGATGCAGAGGGAGATTCCAATGTCAGGGCGGTCGATACGTCTGGCCCGTCCCAAACCCCACCACTGCCTGCAGCCAGTTAGCACCCACACAGACGCAGGGCTTCATTACACCTCTGTCAGAGCGTCTGGCTAGCAGCTTCTGGCAGCTAGCTTACTCTCACTGCGATGGCAGCTGAACCCGTCATTCCACCAGGCTCCTACTAGAAGCGTAAATTACAGTGATAAATGGTAATAATAATAATTATAATTATAATAATAAGTTTGATTTATACAGCACCTTTCTACCAACCCAAGGATGCTTCACAATACAACAAGGGCAAAGAGTGGTCAGGGTGTACTAGAGCCCAAAGGCCTCCGTAAAAAGATGGATTTGAGTTTGTTTTAAAGTAGCCAGAGAAGAGTCAGAGTGGATCACAAGTGGAAGCTTGTTCCATAATGAGGGAGCAGCAATACCAAAGACCAAAGTCCCCAATTGACCCTAGTCTGGATTTATGGACACCAAGCAGGTCCTTGTTTGAGGACCTCAGTGACCTGGTTGGGTGTATGGATGGAGGAGATCTGTGAGATACTGGGGTTCAAGGCCATGGAGGGATTTATAGGTGAGGAGGAATGTAATGCGAGACTTGACTGGCAAAACAAACTGCATTGCACTGCTGGGCATACCCAACAGGACACCATTGCAGTACTCAGGCCAGGAGGTAATGAAGGAGTGTATGAGGGTCTCGGCAACTTAATTGGGAAGTGATGGCCGGAGTCTTGCAATGTTCTTGAGATGGTAAAACACTGCCTTAGTGGTGATTCTGATGTGCTGCTGGAATGATGAGGTGGAGTCCATGATGACGCCCAGGTTAGGGTTAGAGTCTAACCCTGTGATATATTTTATATGGAGTGTTTTATTTTGGTTGGGTTTATAACCTGATTCCAATGGGAATTATAGGCTCAATGTAAACGCAGCTAGTATAGATGTGTGAGTTTGGGAAGAGACCTGGGATTAACTGGGACTGTTGATTTCTACACTGTTTTTCAAGGGTCAGATTCCACCATGTTTAACCTCTCTCTCTTTATCTCTCTATCTCTCCCCCTCTATCTCCCTCTCTCCCTCTTTCTCTACCTCTCTATGCTGCTGTGCTATGTGCTGCTGGTTTATCACACACACACACACACACACAAAGCTACAGCTGTGATATATTTTAATTACAGATTAAATCAGAAGTAATTAAGGTTTTATATCTGGAGGGACAGCTCAATACTTGCCTCTGTCTATCCAGCTACTGGCTCACACACACGCACGCACACACACACACACACACACACACATGTGCATGCACACACATGCACACACATGCACACACACACACACGCACACACACGTCCATATTCCATGTAATCCACGTCTGTTCGACTAGCTACTGGTTGTGTGTGACAGTCTTGGTATCTGCTCTCACTGGCTACTGCACAAACTTGTGGGTGCGGGGTTAGTGGCCGACATCTGAACCTGCTCCGCTGTGAGCGGTGTCTATCTGCGCTCCTGACGCCACAGTGCAGCACAGTGCAGGGAGAGACTGACAGTGAACCCACTAGTATTTCTGGTGCCGACTAGCTAAGATAGCAACACAAGTTAACCCTGCACATCTCTAGTTAACGGTCAGATGTTTTTCTCAATGAGCACGCAACTTTTATTCTCGATTACATTGTGATCAAATTTGTATTAATTGCACATCCCTAGTGTTTGTGCACTGTGCACTATTCTATGAGTGTGTGTGCAATATTATGTGTGTGTGTGTGCACTGAACTATTCTGTGAGTGTGTGTGTGTGTGTGTGTGTGTGTGTGTGTGTGTGTGTGTGCGTGCACTGTGAACTATTCTGAGTGAGTGAGTGTGTGTGTGTGTGTGTGC
This sequence comes from Typhlichthys subterraneus, assembly GCA_027564835.1. Classification (NCBI taxonomy): domain Eukaryota; kingdom Metazoa; phylum Chordata; class Actinopteri; order Percopsiformes; family Amblyopsidae; genus Typhlichthys; species Typhlichthys subterraneus. The sequence continues at coordinate 6,487 of JAODUH010001092.1, forward strand.
GTGCACTGTGAACTATTCTGTGAGTGAGAGCGTGAGTGTGTGTGCGTGCGTGCACTGTGAACTATTCTGTGATTGTGTGTGTGTGCGTGCACTGTGAACTATTCTGTGAGTGTGTGTGAGTGTGTGAGTGTGTGTGTGTGCGTGCGTGCACTCCGAACTATTCTGTGATTATGTGTGTGTGTGTGCGTGTGCGCACTGTGAACTATTCTGTGATTGTGTGTGTGTGTGCGTGTGCGCACTGTGAACTAATCTGTGAGTGTGTGTGTGTGTGTGTGTGTGCACTGAATTATTCTGTGAGTGTGTGTGTGTGTGCACTGTACTGCGTGGTGCAGATGGAAAGACATCTCAGGGATTACTGTAGCAGAGGAAAGGAGGTAATTGCATTTTAATTTCAGCATTGATGGTGTTCTGCCAGATGGAAGCCTCTTTAAAGATATACATCACCAGTGCATGTGGCCAACCTGCAGCCAGCACCATGCTACATTAGCCCCGGCTAGTTAACCCCTGACCCCAGCCCTCTCACCTCAAGCCTAGCTGCTGCTCATCAATAGGTAGCTGCCATGTTGTCATCATTTTGCATGCTATGACTTGACTGCTCTTCCATTGGCCTTCCATACCTGCCCATCTCACTTGCATCACAACTCTTGACAGATCAGAGTTAGATTGTGTGGACACCTACAAGTATCTAGGTGTCTGGTTAGACAGCTCGCTCTCCTTCCAGACCCACATACCCATGTCCAGTCTAAAAATAGGTCTAGGGTTGGCTTCCTTTTCCACAACAGGGCCTCTTTTACCCACGCTGCCAAGCTTGCCCTGGTAAAAATGACTATCATGCCAATATTGAATTTGAGCAATGTCATATATTGAACTGCCTCAAAGTCTCTCCAGAAGAAGCGGTCTACCACAGCGCCATCCGTTTTACAACCGGAGCCCCATATAACACCCATCACTGTAACCTCTATGCATCAGTTGGCTTAACCTCGTTGCACTCCCTGCGCCTAACTCACTGGTACCAAGTGATGTACAAGTGCTTGTGAGGCAATGCACCAGCGTTCTTAAGCTCACTAATCACCTTTGCTTCACCAACCCGCAACCTGCGCTCTAGCAAGTACGTTTTTCTGGTCACCCCAAAAGTCTACACCCTCTTTGGCCGCCTCTCTTTTAAGTTTTCGGCTGCCGATGACTGGAATCATTTACAAAAAACCTTGAAATTAGAGACACTAATTTCACTCAGTGCTTTTAAGAAACGTTTGTCCAAACTATTGACTGTTAAATGCACATGCTAACTTCCCCCCGACATTTAATTATTGCACTTTAACATGCAGTAAATGTCCTTATTATGATCCATGCGCCACAGTAACTTTCTTTTAATATTCTTCCCTTGCCCCATACTAATATTTGCACCTGTTGTATGATCTGTAGTGCCTCAGCTGCACCCAAATGATAATAGACTGTACAAAACATGTATTTATTAGATTGACTAGATTTTATTTTTTGACTGTTGTGTAACTATGCTATGTGTAACTGTATGTTGTGCTGCACATTTGCACTTTGTCTTGGCCAGGTCGCCGTTGTAAATGAGAATTTGTTCTGAATCGGCCTAACTGGTTAAATAAAGTTTAAATACATTTAAAAAATATATATAGGCAGACAGACAGGCATACAGACAGACAGACAGACATATAGGCAGGCAGACAAACAGAGAGACAGGCAGGCAGGCAAACAGACAGGCATACAGACAGACAGACAGGCAGACAGACAGACAGGCATTCAGACAGACAGACAGACAGACAGACATATAGGCATATAGGCAGACAGGCATATAGGCAGACAGACATATAGACAGACAGACATATAGGCATACAGACAGACAGGCCCATAGGCAGACAGACCCCTCCCTCATCCCCAGAGGGGAGGCTAATCCATCTTAACACCAGAGCGTAACACAACTTCATCACTGTTAGTTTACACATTAAACTCCCAACTAATGCTAACCTTTCAATTAATGTGCAAGCTGCACGCTTATGTGTGTGTGTGCGTGTGCGTGTGTGGGTGTGCGTGTGTGTGTGTGTGCATGTGTGTGTGTGCGTGTGTGCACAGGTTGGCAGGTTTAATGGCATTTGTGCATGGGTCATTTTAATAAATTTACCAATTATAGCAGAATTCAGTTTTATGTAGCCTGGAGCCAGAATGCTGGTGTGATATTTCTCCAGCACATTGCAGTTTGTTTGCTTTAACCAGTGCAGGGACCAGATGGGGTCATTTTCTGAGAAATTACCTGTGTGGCTTGTAACATAAGCCAGCAGCACCATTTAAAAAACACAATGACATTTTGGACACAAAGTTCCCACAGTTATATTCAGGTATTGTATGCTGGATTCTTAAAGCTTTCCAAAGCCATTTATATGCCTGTCAAGGAATTATGAGCCGTAAATGTGCCGGTGATTTTATTGTGTTGCTGTGGATTAGTAAAGCCACCGTAATTGTAGCAGAATTTCTCTAAGGATAAAGGCAGATATATATAGCAGCGTCTAATATTGACTTCCTCACAGTGCAGGCCTTTCATGTATAGTGCTAATTGTGCTAATGGGAGCCAGAATGCCAACGTTTCTTCCTCATTGAGCAAATGTTTTCCTTGGCCGTAACGATTAGCATTCACATCAGCAGGTGCATCACAGTCTGCATGTGGTGGTTTAGACTCCTATATGCTCTCTCTGTACCACCACTCAGTGTTGGAGGGGGGGTCTGGTCTGACCTGGTCTGATCTGGTCTGGTCTTCTGGTCTGGCCTGGCCTGGTCTGACCTGGTCTGGTCTGACCTGGTCTGACCTGGTCTGGTCTACTGGTCTACTGGTCTGATCTGGTCTGGTCTGGTCTGGCCTGGTTTGGTCTGATCTGGTCTGGTCTGGTCTGGTCTGGTTGTCTGGTCTGGTCTACTGGTCTACTGGTCTGATCTGGTCTGGCCTGGTCTGACCTGGTCTGGTCTGACCTGGTCTGACCTGGTCTGGTCTGGTCTGATCTGGTCTACTGGTCTACTGGTCTGATCTGGTCTGATCTGGTCTGGTCTGGTCTGATCTGGTCTACTGGTCTACTGGTCTGATCTGGTCTGGTCTGGTCTGGCCTGGTTTGGTCTGATCTGGTCTGGTCTGGTCTGATCTGGCCTGGTCTACTGGTCTGGTCTACTGGTCTGGTTTGTGGTATGTTCATGTCACGTTACCTCTGACCTTTTCTGCTTCTACTACTTGTGCTTCTGTAATTCAGAAAATGTTTCATGTGTGTTGTGTTCACATCAATCCTTGGACAGATATTTAATGAATATATTCTATACAGCATATATAATGAATATATTCTACACAGTATATATATTGAATATATTCTACACAGTATATATAATGAATATATTCTATACAGTATATATATTGAATATATTCTACACAGTATATATAATGAATATATTCTACACAGTATATATATTGAATATATTCTATACAGTATATATAATGAATATATTCTATACAGTATATATATTGAACCAGCTTGACCTGCACACATTAGAGTAGGTGAGAGGAGAATTGGAATACATTAATGAAACATAAATCAAGGTTTGACTTTAAATCATAACTATGACTACAGGATGTAAATATGTAAGATGCCACGAAGCTTCTAACATGGATTTGTCTATTATGAAGGTTTTATTGGTGCAAAACATCGTAGCAGTTTTTTACAGTTTGTAATACTTTTCTGGTGCCTTAATGGTGCCTGAACCGATACTAAGTGATTTGTTCATCGTCACTCAAACTAATTTGTTGACGGTCCCTTAGCCGTCAGCGCTTGCGTTTGCCATCTTTTTACACTTTTACAAGGCAGCGTCCGTTTAGCAGGACGGATTGATAACAAGAAGTCACATAATTTACTAGAGTAGTATGTAAATATATTGGCTGTGTTTTATTTGCATGTCAAGTCAAGTTAATTTATATAGCCTTTAATCACATTGCAGTCTCAAAGGGCTGTACAGCCTACATTTCACATTGACACCCCCTTAACCTGCTCCTCCCCCGGGCAAGGAAAAACTTCCATTAAAAACCCCATGGGGAAAAAAATGGAAGGGACCACAGAGGGAGGAATCCACCCCTCCAGGACGGTTAAGATGCAATAGGTCATGTAGGCAAACCAGATTTAGCAATAACACTTTGAATAATATATTTCACTTTGTGCAGTACTTGAGAACTAACACATCAGAGAAATGTAAAGCGTTTTGTAAGTTAGTTAATTAAGAGTGGTCTGTCAATTGTAGCATTAACAGACGCCTCAGGAGTCCCAGGTCCAAGGAAGCATGTGACATCTATCAACCCTGTCAGAAGTCAGCCAATCACAGGCCACGTGGACTGCTGTGATGTCACGGCCCCCTTCTCATCCCCCCCCCCCTCCCCCTCCCCCTCTCTCTCTCCTTCTCTGTCTCTCTCTCTCTCTCTCTCTCTCTCTCTCTCTCTCTCTCTCTCTCTCCAGCAGTCACACGGCCTGGTATTCAGGGGCTGCACGGTTATACAATGTGTGTGTGTGTGCATGCCCCTGCCAGGGGCTGCCCTGCCCGCAGTGTGCCTCCAGAGGGGGCAGGGCAGTGCAGTGAATATTAATACTCATATTAACGCAGGCCTCTCTGTAGAGAGGGGATTCCTCCTTCAGTATTCATGAACGGTCTCGGCTCTGGTGTGTGTGTGTGTGTTTGTGCCAGATGTGCCCACCCTGACCCGCGCACGAGGCACATCTGGACCCCCGGCGTGTGTGGTCCACGTCACACCAGGACCTGCTAGGGTGGTCTGAGGAGTATATTCTGTATATACTGTATATGTATTAAATGAACTACACAAACCAGTCTACAGTAATCTGGATATGGTGGAAATGATCATATTCATGAGGAGAGAGAGTGTGTGTGTGTGTGTGTGTGTCTGTGTGTGTGTGTGTGTGTGTGTTGATCTAATGTAGAGCAGAACCACACACTGCAGATACAGGCCTGTTGATCTAATGTATAGAGGCCTGTTGATCTAATGTATAATGTATAGAGGCCCACACACTGCAGATAGAGGCCTGTTGATCTAATGTGTAGAGGCCCACACACTGCAAATACAGGCCTGTTGATCTAATGTGTAGAGGCCCACACACTGCAAATACAGGCCTGTTGATCTAATGTATAGAGGCCCACACACTGCAGATCGAGGCCTGTTGATCTAATATAGCGCAGGCCCAACACACTGCAGATAAAAGTGGTCAGCTTCTGAGTGAGGCTGTGCAGGCTGGAGGGATTTACGGCTCTAGATGAAGTCACCGTTGCTCCCATGCCCTTATGCGTATGCTTGTCGCAGGTGTTTTGTTCAGACTTTGTACAGTGGCTGTGCAGAGTACAGCCTTATTCGATTATAGAAAAATGTTTATTATTATTTAACACAATTCCTCCATCTGAACTCGCGCTGATTTTTAAATGTCACCAGATACCACAAACAGGACCTCACAGAAATGTTAAATGTTTTATCTTCAGCAACATAATTGTAGCTGTACCTGATTAAATCCAAAGCAAACTGGTTGTCAATATTGCTTCTGTAACTGTAATTTATTTAGGGTGACCATATTTTGGTTTTCAAAAAAGAAGACGCAGGTCAGTGTGGCAGCGGAGCTGATGGGTCCTCATAGTGGGAAGTTGAAGGGTCCCCATAGTGAGATGTTGAAGGGTCCCAATAGTGAGAAGGTATTGTGGGGTTGAAGGGTCCCCATAGTGTGAAGGTGAAGGGGCCTCATAGTGAGAAGGTGCTGTGGGGTTGAAATAGTTCACAAATGCTTCCACAACCATGCAAATGTGTTATTAAACTATAAAGTAAGCTAATACGCCAATTGTCAAATTCAGAGAATTTCAACTCTGCTCAGATTCTGGGGGTGGGGGTCTGCTGTCCTGTCGAAATGTTGTTAAATCATCTTGTTTCTCTACACAGCCCTGGCTATGTAAATGGGAACACAAACAAAGTGGTGCAGACCGCATCACACAACACTTTTTAAGCCTTGGAAATACATTTCATTATGTGGAGCAGAGTGTCTGAGCCCTATGGCATTATGGCATTGAAGGAAGGGGTTTTTGTTTTGATCAAGTTCAAATTGATCATTCTCCAGATTGACTGACTACACCATTAATACGTACTGTATATGTATTGATCGTATAGCCTAGTCTTTAACAAGACAAATATCTTACCATTAGCATTCATAGCCATTATGGCAGATTAGTTTTTTCAACTTTTGGCCATTTCATGTCACAGTGCTGCTTCCATCAGTAGAAACAACATGCGTTTGACATTTTTTGAGCTGTCTTTGAATCAGCCTTTTATAAAAAGGCTTTCCCTGATTCCCTGAAAAGGCTGTATCAAGTGCAGCTTTTGTAATGCTCTGTGATTCTAAATACACAAATTCCCTTTGCAGCAGTTTTACCTGGTCTCATTAAACACATGTACCTGACTACAATGTCATTAAAAACAATACAAAATTAGTAAAAACAATACAATATATAAAAATAAAAATAAAGTAATACCACCACTCATGTTACACTCATCATCCCAACCCTC
>JAODUH010001093.1:0-13085 GCA_027564835.1 Typhlichthys subterraneus
TACTAGAATCTACCTAAGTCTACCCTAGAGAATACCTTACTCTTGATTTCATCCATCCATCCATCCATCCATCCATCTTCTACCGCTTATCCGGAGTCAGGTCACGGGGGCAGCAGCTCTAGCAAGGGACCCCAAACTTTTCTTTCCCGAGCCAAATTAGCAAGCTCTGACTGGGGGATCCCGAGACATTCCCAGGCCATTGTGGAGATATAATCTCTCTGCCTAGTCCTGGGTCTTCCCCGAGTCCTCTTCCCAGCCGGATGTGCCTAGAACATCTACCAAGGAAGGCGCCCAGGGGGCATCCTTACCAGATGCCCGTACCACCTCAACTGGCTCCTTTCCACGCAAAGGAGCAGCGGCTCTACTCCTCTTGTACACGTGATCTTGTTCTTTTGGTCATGACCCGGCAGTAAGTCAGACATGTTATTGCGCACCTGACCCCCACGGTTCCTCCCAAGAGTGATGGGCCCATAGAATGTCTTGATAGGATGTCTTGATATACATTGTTAGCTTAACATTTTGTAGTTAAAGGGGAAGTGTTTAAAAAAGATCTAGTATCATTAAACAAGTTATAAACCGTTTCATTTTAGCCATATAGTGTAAACATGCATAATACAGTCCCTGAGCAGTATAAGCATGTTGCCTCTAATCCTCATTAAATCCCCAAGTTCAAAATAAATATATCTACTTTAAGCATTCTGCATTATGCTTGGATTACAAATGTAATAAAAGCCAGTGTCATGCTATGTACACAGGAGAATATAACAAGAGTGTAACATCAACAGACAAAACCTGAAGTTGATCTAATGAAAATAATGAATGCTTGTTGGAGAATGAATGTAACTGCAGTGACGACATACATACAGTAATATACTGTACATGTACTGTACCTATTAGTCACCCAAAGCCACTATATTGTATGGAAAATATTGCCTGTATTATATTGTATTTGCCACCATATTTAAATATGGAGACCTCTGGAATAACATGAATTGTTACTTTAAATGGCTTTAAATTAGTATACATGTAAAATATGTTGATGTATTTTTTAATAAGGTCTACCATGTCAACCCCTGCAGGTGTTACCTAATTTAATATTGGTTGATGCAGTTTATTTAAATGTTCCAGCCATGCATGAAACTGTTTACTTTGTTGTCTGACAAAACATGTATCTACTGTTTCTAATGGTAAAATAACAAAACAACTTGATATTGCCCTCGGAGTAAGCGTGCACGTCAGTACAACAACATTATGAAACATGCTGCTAGGTTATTAATTTATGCTAGCTCTCCCTGGCTCCCGTCAGTCCCGGTTCATGTTGTTGTTATTAACCTCTACAGGAGGGTGACGATGCACCATGTGACACAGAGATACATTTCCATCTGAAGCTTTGCTACTGTCTCTGTGCCCTTTCCTTGACAGCAGACTATATGCCTTGAAGTATTTCGGATAGCTGAATAAATTATGTGCATGGCAAAAGTTGTGGCATTTCTTTGAATTGGATGGCACAAAAGCGACACATTCATTCTCTCTCGCTCTTTTTTTTCGATGTTTCTGTGTCTATACAGAATTTCAGTTTGGCAGAGGGACAGAGAAAGACAGCGCATGCCGGATTCAAACAAGTGAGTCCTCCAACGCATTTATTGAATATTAATGCAGAGAGGACTGAAGCAACAGCAGCCATCGCAGTGAGCAAGCATCCTCCTGGCAAATGCTCTCTGCCAACAGGGAGACATCAGCGAACACGGAGAAGGTCTGTTGCTTGTGCCCTGATGCAAGCATCTGCTGTGGCATCATCTGATGCTCTGCAAGGCTGCCAACAGCAGGGGTTCAGATGGGCGGATCGTGATGTCACAATTTCAATTTAAACTTAATTGACAAACATCACAGCAACAGTCTGTGTTGTTTCAACTGTTTATTGTGGCCATGTAATTATCTGAAGCCATCACTCTGTTTTTTTTGTTGTTGTATTGTTGTTTAAGTTGCTCACATACACATATTTACTTGAAATAAAAACATATTTGGTGTGCTCACAGTGGCTAAACAGAGGCAAAGCTTCAGTCGCCGTAGTAATGTCATACATTGTTGCCTAGAAATAGTCAACTGCCTCTTTCATCCCACATGGTGTGTGCTTTATTTGTGGATTCGGTGTCTGCATATACTGTACTGTAGCTATTCTGAATTAAATGTATTTGCGATGACTTAGGTGAAATAGGTAATTGTTGATGTACTTCAGCAATTATAAAAGGTTATTCAAGTTATATACTGTAATTTAATATATTTCCACCTGTTGCCACTGAATAATCTTCTTCCTACTGTATAATATGCTGTTCCGCATTTGCTTTGGATTTCAATGGTTTTGTTGTCTCCTAAAATTAATATTGCAGTTGAGCATTCTGATATTTTACTTGCAATGTAGGATTTTATTTAAATGGACACAAGTTCACATTTGCACGTAGAGCATAATTGTTTGAAGAAAATCCTACTGCCAATAAAGCTTCAATATTGTGGAGCCCCAACAATGATAAACACAGCTAATATATGCCATGTATAGGGAGTATCCAAAAAAGGTGTTAGAGGAAGAGGCTAATTTATTAGGCTCCTCTGTTATATTCTCCTGTTTTTCAGAGAGCGAAAAAGGTCGTTGTGCTCCTCTTAACACATTAGCATTTAAATAGCATTATATCATTGCTGAGTATCACTGACAGCTCACACTCATCCACCGGCTCGAGCCCTAACAGGAGCTGAAAACAAAGTTAAAAGATAATATAGCCTGGAGATCAAAACACATGTGACCTTCAGAGCTGGCAGTGTCTAGCGTGGTGGCTAGCTGCAATACTATTTAAGAAGGGATTAGGATAAAGGCCAGGTCTTGTTAGTTGTGTGTTGAGTTGCCTTGGTGGGTCAACACACTACAGAGAATTACAATGATGCTGTGAGGTGCTTTAAATCAGATAAGGCATGTCCCCTCTTAGCGGGCTAGCATTGGAAATCATGAACAACAGTACAATTCATCCTAATCTTGTCAGTGGTGATTTGTAGGATTACTGGATCACTGTTCAATTCAGTATAATCTAATAACTGTACACTTACTGGCAACTACATAAAAGAAAATACATTTAGCAGGTTCCTGAGTCATTTTAGGTACAATAAAGAGAACTGGTTCAAAACATGTTGCCAGCCAAGAGTCCTGACTAGCTGATCAAGCAGCACAAAATCAAACCGGCCCGCCCCTCATTTTCTAAATAACAAGAAATCAATGCTGCAGCTTTATCCATCTCCCAAAGGTTAAATCCACTCTATTTGCAATTCTGGCCTTTCTTTGGAAAATCAAAGCAAAGGGAATTGTTTTTTTTAAACCCTCGAGGCAAATCAGAAAGGGTCTGAGCTATTAGATTTGAGGAGAAAACCATCAACAGGGAGGCAGGCTAGCACATCTAAAACAGAGGCTTGTCAGCTTTACAAGCCCAATATTATTCACCCAAGCAGCTCAGATCAAAATAAGGTCTTGGGTTATGGCATTTGGCACATATCTTGCTTACTCGGCCATCTAGAGTGGCAGCAGAGAGGTTGCTCATATTTTTTGAGACTTCGAGCCGATACCCGACACTGTGCCCTTCCAAACAGCCCATGTCTTGTTTCCGATGCCGCCCATCATTCCCCATATATCTCTGACCCATGTGTATCCCCCGCCGCCCCCCGCACACACTAAAAGCAGACACAGCATTGAGTGTCATTTTGCTGTGAGAAGTAGTAAGTCAATAAAGTTAATTTCTATAGCACCTATAGCACTACAGCAAAATGCGTAAAATCCAATGGAGTTTGTCTGTTGTTTTATGAATGTACTTTATTCCACATGTTGGACTAAGACATATACATTATGTGGCTATTCCTACTACAAACAACTTTTTATAGAGTATACATTTTTGCTTCCACTTATACGTAACGTATATAACAATTATTATAACAATAATAATAATTGTGCCCCACCCATTTAAATACCGTTTAATTGCCATTCTACCTTAGGAAAGTGGCGTTTATTAGATGACATTTGGAACATGAATTTTTTTTTAATTCTGCATGTCCTTGAACTTCCATACCCATCAGCTCCAACGTGTTGTACATTTTGGAGAGCTATTCTCCTCAAAGGCAGCCTCCCAATCAATAATATGTTAATATGTAAATCTCAACCCCATTAACTGCTTGACACTTCATTAGACTGTTCATGGGGAAGATTTTCACTGAGCTCAACTGCCAAGGCTCAAGTTGAGGTTTTTTTAGGTGCGTGCATCTATCTACATACAGTACCTTTAGTAACTACAGTATACAGTCTGCATATGGTATTACACTCGCACAGGAGATTGAACCCTTTCAGATGAGAGTTGACCACCTACCCTGCCCCCTACTGTATGTGTGCCCACATAATGGATAGTGAGTGCATGCTCGTGAATAATGGTTGCTTTTTGGCTGACTGCATGCTTCTAGCTGTGAGTTGTTACACGCATCTGGCAGGGGTGTCTGGATGGGAAAACAAACAAGACCCCGGCAGCCTGGCAGGCCCAGAGCCTTCCCTACACTGCGCACTGCCTCAGGAACAGCAGTGATCAAAGCCTACACCCCGTCCACACTGTGACCCAGCAGGGTGCAGGGCCTACCTGCTACCACTAGGGGCAGGATTACACTGTAGAGACATGCAGAGGGAAGTGACATTGTTTACACACCAGCAACCACGAGAGGGAAGAGAGAGTCAAGCCTCTCATTTGATGTGATGATCTATAGCAGAGGGAAGTCTGGGACCCCTAGGGGGTCCTCAGAGGTACTGCATAGGATCCTCCAAATTATTTGATCCCAAACGTATTTTTTTCCAAAGGAAATAGACATAAATACAACCTGTACTATAAATATATATATATATATATATATATGTATATCTGTCAGTAAGAATTTTCTTGGCTTAGTTAGTGGCCTATGTTTATACATGACACTCTAGGCCACCCTACACATTATTATATACGCATATTGTTGGCCCGACAACTAAATATTTTCTACCATATGTGATAGGGTGTCCCTGTCCTGAAAAACATTGAAGACCTCTGATAAATAGCTTCTAATTGTGCAAAAGTTGAGGGAGTCGTTGGCTAAGGAATGACAACTGAATGACGTTGCCCTTTATTAGAAGCCTTTCAATAAATCGACCTAGACAACTTAAACATACTATTGTAGGCTATGATTAAGGTTAACAATGTAATGGCATAGTGAAGTGTCTCGCTGACCGGAATGTGCCTCATGCTTATGTACTCTAGAGTTCCTCTGTGGTGGTCAGCCAGAGGCAAATGTCAAATGTCAGTGTGGGTGTGGTTCAGCGACGTCTGTGAATGGAGGGAGAGCACATGGGGGTCCAGGGGATTGGGAGTAGGTGTGGGGAGTCAGCTGTCCCACTTAAGCAGGTCAGGAGAACAAGGGGAGGAACACACACTCAGAAGGGAGCCCTTCCAGTAGACCCAAGATGCTCCTGCCTGTGATAAGTCTATGCAGTAATTGAATAACACTCATCATTCATTGACACAAACCACTGGCATGAGCGTGGTTATTCGCTATGCATAACTGTACAACCCCTTAAACATAGACACATGGACAAGCTTGTAAAACACTTAATTCCTTCAGGAATCGTTAGATACAGTATGTTATAGGCAATAGCACTTCTCAAACCATCAAAACCCTACAGGAAGGCAGGCTGATAGTTTTGAGCAGGATAGAGCTTATGCTGGCTAGATAAAGAAAAGCTGCTGAATGCGTGACCAGTTATCGTAAGGAGCCAAATTAGTTGGCTAATGATGGAGTGTGTTATCTGTGCTGCGCTCAGCACTATTCCCAGGCTCTTCTCCACCAAAGAAACAGCGCCATATGCAACAGAAAGAAATTCCTCACACCGGCATAGAGGGCTGACTTTGTCAATCACAGAATATGTTTAAATTAATTTGTCTGTATTTTAAATGATATAATGCAGCACTTTTTTACAACACTGATATTAAGAGGACACCTCATTTGTCGAAGACCCATAAAGTTGCAAACTATGGTTATTTCTCACAAATCGTTGTCTCATCATCTCCATTTATTTAAACTATGATCAGTTCAATTTAAATACTCTCCATTTGCAAGTTGAGATAAGTCGATTGGAGGAGTCAGGAAGATGTCCCTCTGTGAAAACCCCTGGCAACTGGCAAGTATATGAAATTGCACAGAGCTGAATTTACAGTGCATGCTGGCTTCATTACTCCAGCATAGCTATTCAATTAGGAATAAATCATGCTGAATGCTACAGGAGAAGCCCTTTTGAGTATGTGATGTGTTGTGCGTGCTACTGTATACAGGTATGTGTGTGTGCCTGTGTGTGTTTGGTGCGCGCACACGCTCATATGTGCATGTGCTCATGTGTGTGTGTTATAGAGAGACAGAGAACGCATATCCTCTTATGTAACAGCCAGAAATGCATTCCTAGGCAACTTGTTAGAAGAAGCCTCCGAACTGTTCCTGGTTGCCTTAGCAACTGTTCCATACCTGCCTTTCTTCACAGCCACCAAGGAGAGCTGTAGAACATGGGAGAAGAATGGGGCTTGCCGCAATGTAATTACATGCAATTCAATTACATGTATTATCATTTGTCTAGATGTCTCCCATAGTTGTATATGATAGTGTGCACTGTACAGTATATACTTTGTGTGATATTGACACTCATGTACAGTATATTGCCTATAAGCCTTTTATTGCAGTGCACCAACCTCTGCAAGTGAGATTTACTAAACTATGTTTTGATATCGGTTACTGAATGTACAACTGACTCATATTCCTTCTATGTGCAAATGTACCTGTCATAGTGATTACCACAGTGATTCCTTCTGTGATAGTCAACATCTCTATACTACCATCCAGACAATCCCATCTTGAGTGTGGATCTAAAACCACTTGCATCTCTGATACTGTCCACACACCTTGTGCAGGGCAGAATGCTCTCCCCCACTACTGAATTCCTCCTTGCTACAGTCACTTTGACCAGACCACAATGACACACTAGCAACAGGACATTAGCACTGCAACATCCACCAGTATAAATGATGTGGCTGATTGTGCAGTATGAGGCTGTGACGTTAATCTTAATCTAACGTTGATAACTACTGTAATGTTAAATGAATACCATATTTTAGACTTTAGATGTGTTAGTTAGTAATTATTTAGTTGTTTGTTTGGCCACGCCCATGCCATGCTGGTGGAGCAAATCTAATAAGGGGAATCTGCAAGCTGAAGTTGAGAGCAAAGATCCGTTTTTAACCACAGTATTTATATACAGCCATTATTTATTTATATACAGACATTATTAGAATATATTTACTGTATATTCTGTACTTTTTCCACCATAAATGTGCTGCAAAAGCGATCCATGTAGTGAACAGAAATAAAGATAACAACTAGTGTGTTCAAATCAACTGGAAGCTGAGGCAGTAGCTAAACTTCAAGCACTGAATAGCCACTTCAAAATAATTGTCTCATTACAGTAAAAACAAACAATTAGATATGTAACAATTACTGTAGATGCCATTTACAATATTTACTATGAAGCGGTATTATGAAATGACTACATCCATGGAATCGAGCCAAATCATTAAGCATGCTGCTACGTCAATCCGTGAAAAACCCAACTGACACACGTGAGAAATACTGGGATAGTTCCACCCACGTGTTGAGGCCATGTGGAAAGGTTGTACGTCGCTCCAGGAGGGGGTGAAGATTTGACATGGAAACATCTGACAGCAAAATACAATTAGCGTAAGTGGCCCTCCCAGTGATTTACCGGGCTGTTGCCAAGGCATTGAGACAAAAGGCTATTGGCCGCACCTTGAGTGCACGTTAACCGCATAACATACACGCTATTTACTGGCCAGCGCTGAGGGAAACAAACCCAGGATAAAGCCACCCCTTGGAGCCCTGGTGATACCCTTGTTCAGTGGAGCACTGTTGCCAAAGACCACTGATATCATTGATGTGGCTCAATGTATTGTCAGTGGTGCTGTGAAAAAGGAGGGGCTGTTGCTTGTTAAATATGTCATCTGCTTAGCTGATTACATAACTGGGGGACTTTGTCGCATATCAGAGTGGGTTGTTACTCAAAAGTGCCATCTGAAAACAAATGTCTGCACGTCGACACGATCCAAGTATAGTGAGAAAAAGTAGAGTAAATATTGCACACTGCTGTGTGAGCATAAATTGACAAATATGACATTTATTTTGATTTATTCTGGGATTATTTAATGTGGTATCATTGATACAGCAGGATTTTCTAAAGTGCAAACTCACGTCTACAGCGCACTCCCTCTGAGTAGCCTTCCACAGCCATTCAAAAATATCCTAATCAATACCTGACCATTATTGACCTTTACAATACGAGTGAGAACCAAATAATAAGGTCAATCAATATTGAGCTAACCTCCACCTTGTATTCTTTCTCTTCACCTTCCTTCTCACCGAGGCTATTCTAGCATTTCAATCGCTTATTTTTTAAATGGTGGTTACACAAGAGGAAGGTCATTTTGCCTGATGAAGTCACAAGTGTCTCCGTGGTTTGTCATAAAACAAAGTGCTCTCCCACGTTCAAGGTAAAACACTACATATGCGGCTCTTTTCTGACTCGTGGGAACATGGTATTTTCTTCCATTAGCACAGATTAACGGGATCTGCGGTTGCCATGCTTTTATTTCATCTCGTTTGGACTACTGTAACAATCTTTTTACTTGCTTTAATAAGAAAGAGCTCTTCCGCCTTCAGACTGTTCAGAACTCTGCTGCAAGGCTTTACACTCACACAAGCGAAAGAGCTCACATCGCTCCTGTTTTAGCATCACTTCACTGGATACCAGTGTATTTCAGAATTCATTTTAAAATCCTAGTCCTTACTTTTAGAGACTTACACGGACAAGCTCCTCTGTATATCTCTGATCTGATAGAACTTCATTTTCCCTCCCGTAGTCTTAGGTCATCAGGTCAGAGGTTGTTAGTGGTTCCCAACACCCAGTGGGGACCAATCCTTTCAAGCAGTGGCACCCAGGCTGTGGAATGCCCTCTCCCTCTTTATGCTGTTTGATTTTAAGGGACACTTTCAAAAGGCAGTTTAAAACACTATTATTCAAATGTTGTTATGGCTGATTTATGTATTTATATGTATTTATGTATATGATTTATGTATTTATGTATTTATGTGTGTGTTTTTTTTTCTTTATATGTTAGGTTTTATTTTATGTATTTAATTTTTTGTGAAGCACTGTAATTTCTATCTGTGAAAGGTGCTATATAAATACATTTTACTTACTACTTACTTACGACAATAAACACCAGTACAGATGGGCTCTAGGCTGCCACTTACTCAATCAATGTCATTCTAGTCATAGTTTACTGCAGCACGGTAACAGCGGCGTAGTAAGCCGGGAAATTCCAAATCAAATGTAATACTGTAGCTGAAGCAGAGGGATTAAACACACAGGTAAGACCAAGTTATACATTATTTTCGTCCTATTTTTACAATCTAAGCGCACAGTCTAAAGCACAAACTGCATTTACGCATTTCAAATCCACTATTGTTAGTTTAATGGCAGACAAAACGGTTTGTGTGCCAGGCGTATGTTTCATAATGGTTGTACAACTCTCTTAACGTAATGCACAATAAACAAGTGTCATCTCCCATTCTCTTTTAAAATCCAGGCACACTTGAACCTTGGTGGATTTCTATTATACCGACGGGTTTATTAAAGGCGTTTCCCAACCCTGGTCCTGGGGACCCACTGTCCTGCATGTTTCCTGCACGCCTGATTCAAATGAATGGGTCTTTATCAGTCTCTGCAGAAGCCTGATAACGACCCATTTTTTTGAGTCAGGTGTGTTGTAGCAGGGAGACATCTAAAGCATGCATGACCAGCGATTGGAAACGCTTATCTTCGGCAACAGCGAGATTCCACCAAGATCCCTAATCGATGTAAACTACACACTTATATTATTTGACATTGTACTCTTTACATTATTTAATTTGTTTCATATGTGTGTGTAACATTGTGCACCCGCCATAGGCGCTACTATCTTGATAATGTGACTTTAGACCAGGTTTTTGTTGGTCAGTCGGGCATTCCGCTGCATCTCAAGCTCAAGCTAGCAATGTGCAATAGACCACACCTCAAATGCGCTCAAATGAGGTCAAGCAAATTTGCTATTTAAACAACCTGGGCGTAGGATGGGAAAATGACAGCTGCGTCGGCCTGAAACAAGACACAAAGACACTTGCGTTCCCGTTTTGCGCCGCATTGCGCCGGGTGTAAAATAGGGCCCAATGTCAGTTACATTATCTCTTGCTATAACTGCACATGTATTGATCTCTACCATAACCTTTACACATGAGATGCTTTTCAATTGCAGTCAGTCGCAGTACATATAAATACTGGTGGTATGCTCATTTGGATTTTACTGGTTTTACTGGCATAAAAAACATACAACCTTGTGGAAAGCATAGCCATTTTCAATTAAATGAATAGTTCACACAGAGCCACTAAAGGGATTATCAATACATCTGGCAACTACAACACAGACACTGTAAACAGGCCTTTCAAGCTGGGCTTCCGTTTCTGTGAAGCAAGGTAAGAAAGAGGAGAGGTAAAGTGGGAAAGCACACAGTCAGAGCTATGGAGGCAGATAGACCAACACAGAATTAAATGCAGTGCTTGACACAGCTGCCTTTGATTTAGCACTGTTTCCACAGACCGCCATTCATCCAGCTAACCATCCATCTCTCCATTTTCCATCCCTCCACCTATGGCTATCCAGCTTCAAGCGGTTATATGGAGGTTGCTTAGAAACAAAAGTGTAAGCACTCCATAGCTAGAAATGTTAGTTTTAGCCTGAGGCAGCGCAGTTAGCATCACAATGTCACCAGCCAATGTGAGCCATGTCTGTGTGAGCCATGGAGGCACACGGCCATGCAGGTGCATTGTCATTGCTCAGACTTCTAGGTTGGTCAGTTACTTACAGGTGTCTTTGAATACATTAAGCATTCCCCCAGATGTCAACAGTTTAAATATTGTCAGCATTTAATCTGTAAAATTTGTGAAAACAAATATTGTAACATTACAGTTAAAAGGCAATCAAATATACATTGATGCAATAGTGCTATTCTTTTACATTTAAGCATTAATATAGCAGTAAACGACTATTTTCTATAGTGGAGGAATTGCTTCCGGAGCAGAAAATGACATCACACTCCTCTGTGTGTTGTAATCCAAATGTTTCTGTTCATTGCTGGTCCGGCGCACATGCATGTTAGAGAGTGTGTGTGTGTGTGGTGACGAAAATTGTGTTTTGGATTATGCTGCTGGTGCTCTAGTGTGACATCTAGTGGCAGACAAGATCATATACATCCTTTAATACCCCAGCACAGATTATTTACGTGTGTAACCTTTATTAAGCTTTCTGCTCATTGTTGACATGTATACTAGTAGAGATTGGAAATCGGTCTGATACTGACTTAAATAGCTGGATCGGTTTGTTTCGACAGTTGTAACTGATCTATGGGGCTGATCCAATTAAATTAATTTAAGCCTCAGCCATGTCTAACCTACCCATGCCACATTATCAGCAGCAGGTTTATGTGACACATTTCCTAAAAGAGAGAGTGGATGTAACTTACTTACCACTAAACCAATCCACTCAAACTAATACAACATGTACAGTAATATCTCCTTATATTCATATATAGCCTGTGTAAAATTATGTTTTACCAAGTTAGGAAAAGCAATGTTTAAGCCTGATGGTTCCTTACACAAAACAAGATTCCCAGTCTTATCCTCAGTCACAGTGAGGAATACGCTTAATATAATAACACCGTAATCTTATCGGAACTCAAAATCGGACGATACCCAAAGTGCAGGTACCTGTATCGGTATCTGGACTGAAACTATTGTATTGTGCCATCCCTAGTACATAGTGGACATTATCTGCGTGGTCTATTGACTGACATCAGTTACATTCCTCCTACTACACTCAGGTCTGCAACATGTGTCCATGAAACAACCGCCACGGGGAGTGTTTCCTGATTGCCTTTAATACTGTAGCTGTCCTTGAGGCATAACATTTGACAAGTCGTTATCCTCAACACAACCACTTCCCACCGTTACAAGCAAGGCAGCAATGAAAAGAAATACAACAACCAAGAAAAAATATTTGATAACACTCTGAACATAACATAACGTGCTAGCAATTACATTAGTTTAGGAAAACTTAACGAGATTGGAGTCAACATTTGCAGGTTCGATTTAAAACCAACAATTTATTCATTCAATATGCGGAGGCCGGTGCATACATGATCCAACTGTAACACAACTGTGCCATGCCATTCGCAGGCATTCTGTGTAGGCTACATTGAAAATGAGCTAGCAGGAGAGGTTGAACGAGATGCAAGGCAAAGCGTCACGCAGCAAGACGAGATGCGGCTCTGGTGGATTAATGTTGTTTTGCTTGACCTAACAGGGAATACACTGTACTGTATGTAATGCACTCTGAATTCTGTTTCACTCAGTGGTCAGTGTAATTCAATTTAAGACCAAATACGTTTCACATTTAATACTTTAATGCTGCCTGGATCTGCTCACCTGGGTCGTCATTTGTTAGCACCGTGGATTTTGTCTGCTGTAAGATTAGTAGATAACTCATTTACTTGAGATATATATGCTTTAAATCATCATTTAACGCTATCTGCCTGATGCTAAGTGCTGTAGGGGACACTCAAAACATCTATTTATCACACACAGACCTGACCTGGTAGCAGTGTGTCACACAATAGTGGCATACAAGGATACAACTTACAGGACCTGCCTTTTGTATCCACATTTAAAGAGATAGGAATGAGGCTTACAAGGTGCAGAAATATTCCCAATATATTGCAGAGGGATATATTTAATATACATCAACCAAATAAATAATGATAAAAAATAAATAATAAGTGTGTTAACATTATGACAAAAAACGCTACATGCAAAGGGCTCAGGGCTGAATGGGCGT
>JAODUH010001094.1:0-13084 GCA_027564835.1 Typhlichthys subterraneus
TGGTTATCCTACATGAGAGCTCTTATTTATTTACTATTAGCCTAGTTAGAACTGACACATTCATGTGGTTATCCTACAGGAGGGCTCTTATTTATTTCGGCGCAGAAGAAAACAGCTGACATCCTGAAAGAGCCCCACCCCGCGTGACGTAACCCTTGTGGTACCGAAAAGGTTTCCCCGCCGACAATATTCCTTATCAGCATTCCCCAACAAAGTCAAAACTATTAGCCTTAATAGCATTAGTGAAACAACGTGACGTCCAAACTCCCACCATTTTAATATAACGATATTGTTGCAGAATGTCTCTGCATTGCAAACTACTGCGTTGAAAACAAAAAACTAAACAGGCACGTAAAACGTCTCCATTGACATAAGGAACGTTACTGAAGTCAAAGACACCATTTCGGCTGTGGTAACAAATTCGGCACAACACGTGCCTGTTCCTTCCCTCCTCCCTGCTTGCTAGCGTTAGCACGCTAGCCCCAGCTGTCGTTTGTAACCAACCCACTTCTCCGAGAAGACCGAGGACTGCTTCGTTCACCGCCCCCCACAGCTGCGGTGTGTCACCGTGCTCGTAGTCCCGTCACAAGCGGTGGGTCATGGCTAGACAAGAGCAGGTCCTGGTGCTGGAGCCACAACACGAGCTGAAATTCAGAGGTAAGAAGAGGGCAGGGCCATTCCTTACGTCTAGCCCCAACACATATGACACAGTGACTCTTTATAGTGCATTAATTTGCTTGATCCATATGTAATGGTCTGGCAGGTCTGATCAGTTAAACACAATGTGGGAGTTGTGTAACGTACGAGCTGTCTCTGTGGCGGGGGATGACAAGTGAAACGGCGCTGTGCGACTATGCTAACTAGCCAGCTACCAGCCATTCATCTGAACGGATGAAGCTAATCAGCAACTAGCTAGGCTAGCTGTCATCGGGCCCGCTGTCCCATTTCTTGCACAATCCAGTCATTTGCAAACAGATCTCTGTGTATGTTGTCCACGTATTTGATGGATTGAAGACACATTAATGTAATATTTTGTTGGTCTGTTTCTCATGCATGATTGATGTGCAATAATGTGCGATCCTAGAAATGTCTACGCTTAGCGGGCTCAGCTCAGCCTAGTCATGCTAATTACATACTAATATGAATAATGTGTTATAATTATGATAACAATATAATAATTATACATCTAGGATTTATTAGGAAAATCTAAGTTATTGCAATATGGGGAATTATATATTGTTGTCTAAATTGTTTATGTATTTAATGCATCAGTGTACCAGTACAGATAAGATGCTTCCTATACTAAGTACTGAATAGTGTTAGTCTCTGTTGCTTAACATGCTTTGTCTGATTCTTTAACATCTGCAGGTCGCTACAGGAAGTAGAAAAGGTTTGGGGAATCTACATAGCCTATGTCCATGCAACAGAAGGCACTGATGGACATTATACATTGTGTGTTGTTGGCCAAGGTTTTCTTTTTAATACAGAGGAAGGAATTGTTGTCCAAAGGTGTGGCATGAATAACATGAAATACCTCATCATGCATAGCATACCTTTTAATATTGTGCAACGGTCAATTGCACATCAATAAGGTTATCCTCTCGCATTCATACTATGCTTTATGACGACAAATTAACCAAATGAAAGATTTGGCTAGTGCGTGCACACATGCCTACACACACACACACACACACACACTAAAAGATCTAAAAGCTATTATTGTGTGTTTGGGTTGTCTTTAGGCCCTTTCACAGATGTCGTCACAGCCACACTGAAGCTCAGCAACCCCACAGACAGGAATGTGTGCTTCAAAGTCAAGACCACCGCACCTCGCCGTTACTGCGTACGGCCCAACAGTGGCGTAATTGACTCTGGATCCTCCGTCAATGTTTCTGGTGTGTAAACGTGTTGATGTTAAATACTGCTGGATTCTTTCTGTAGGCTTCTTCTGGTCACAAGTGGGATGTTATCAGCACTCCTGTTTCAAATGTATTCCTTCAGACAGCCGCTGTACACATTCCACCCGTACGCCTCCACATTGCTGTTGTCTACAATGTCACATCTCTTTACTGTGGCAGAATATCCTCCTGCTTTAGTGTCTTGCCATTGCGTGCCGTGTAATTAACGTGGCCATTGTTGTCCACAGTGATGCTACAGCCGTTTGAGTACGACCCAAATGAAAAGAGTAAACACAAGTTCATGGTGCAGTCCATGCTCGCTCCTCATGATATGGTTGACATGGAGGGGGTGGTGAGTAATTAAACACGTTCAGTTATAGTGTATGGCCTGTATGTATAATGTATGACCTAGGTATATGCTTTGGGTCTTTTGTATTTGTGTTGATTGTACTTAGGACATACATTGTAACCTTTGTATGTGTAGAAAATGTTTTATTAATGTCTTCCTAAGCCAAATGCTTATAATGAATTATTAAATATAATATACACACACACGTGTATTTATATTTACACATATATATATACTGTATAATCACCATATAACCCATTAATATTGTAATGTATTTATGTCCTTCCTAATTGACTTGGAAGTAATTTAGTTAATCTGTCTGTCTGTCTGCCTGTCTGTCTGTCTTCCCGCCGTACAGTGGAAGGAGGCAAAGCCAGAGGAACTGATGGATTCCAAGTTGAGATGTGCGTTTGAGATGCCAGTAGAAAATGACAAAACTGTGAGTCAAACCAGTAGTGTTTTCTACACCCATTACACTGCATGCTGTCTGCCCTCCAAAAGCACCCGGCACCTCATCGATCGTCATTGACCATTTTTATTTAAAAAAAAAAGTTATATATATTACTTAAATTTTTTTGGTGTGTGTTTTAGAGCTGTCAGACATGATTAAAATATAATTGCAATTAATCGCACGCTTTATGTAAGTAATTGAAATAAATAAATTGCATATTTTTACCTATTCAAAAAGTGTTAGTGCCAGCATTATGCAATTGTATGTATTTTATTTAAAAATAATATAAATACAATCATTTGAATGAAATGGATTATCTTGTTATAAAAACACACTTGGGAGGGGGACATTTACAATAACATTTGAAAAGGTATAAATACGCGGTTCATTAATTGCAATTAATTCCGTTAGTGTGATTAATCCCGACTAACTTTAAATTGCGTCTGACGGCCCTAATTTCTTTTGCATTTTGAGTTCTTTATTTCTCATTTTAATTTTTGTCTCTTCTGCATGCCACCACCACCCCACCTCCCTCCATCTCTCCGCAGCATGCGAGCGACAACAACAGACCTGTGTCGTCCTCCTCTGCCCCGCTCGTTCAGACGGAGCTCGCCACGCTGCCCAAGTCAGCCAGCGCCTCGCTGGACGATGCCGAGGTGAAGAAGATCATGGAGGAGTGCAAGAGGCTGCAGATGGAGGTCCAGAGGCTACGAGAGGAGAACAAACAGATCAGGGTGAGAATACGGAACTTGCTTAGCTTGCGTGTTAAGCCTGCGATATACTTGCTTTTAACTACGCGTACGCAAGATGGCTACCATCGTCTGTATAGTGTGTTTATATACTGTGGTGTTATATATTGACACGTGGACGATATTTCTCGTCATTGGGGTTGAAAAGCTGTCTCGTAATATCAAACAAAACAATCCTTCTCTAGCATCACGGCTAATCTCAATTTCTTACCTTTTTATACTTTCATTGGTTTAATACCTGTTATTATGCAATACGTGCATCTTACCTGTATATTAAGAAATAACACTGTTATTTCTTAAAATAAATCCGACCGCTTGTGCTGTTCTAGCACGGCTGTGATTATCTCCTGAATTCTGCTACCTATTAAGCCTAGCCTATAACGCACAGACACATTTTGATATTGTCTGTTAACGATTAATGATCGGCTAACGAGCACTCGTTATCTGTCAGATGTATTATGTCTTCTAAATGAGCATCCCTATTCGCCAGCATCATGGTGCATTGTTGGTGTTCTGTGTCGGCAGGAGGATGGGGACGGCCTGCGGAAGAGGAAGGTGACGTCGCTGGCTCACTCCCCCGGCGCCATGGCGACCTCCAGAGCTGGGGAGGAGGGTCTTGGCACGCGCGTCCTGGCACTGTGTGTGCTGCTCTTCGTCATCGGGGTCATCGTGGGCAAGCTGTTCCTGTGAAGACCAGGGACCCCAGAGTCACCCCGGAGACGGCCGGGAAGATTGACGACGAGGCGGCTGTCACGGGAGGGGGTGGAGTGTGTGTTGGGCTTTTGTTTTTTTTTTTTTCCATTTTTGGGGTTCTTTTTGTGTTCAAGGCAATATCACAAGGTTTTGTTCCCAATGATTTAATGTTTAATTAGAAAACCAAGGAAAGATTGTTTTGTTTTTGTTTAAATCTGTCACTACCTATTATTTTCCTCTGTGCTGCCTCTGCTTCGCTTGAACACGTCGTCTTTCATTGGTCACATATCAACTCTTAGTCTTGACTATAAGACTTCTCAAACTACATCAGATGAGTCTCTTCTGCTTTCCTCTGCTTGGTTTGATGACATGACAGGAAATGCAAGGGGACTTATAAAATGGTTACGTTTGTAATGTCTCCCTTAAAGTATCGGATTAAAATGTGAGCCAGTAGAAGCCATCTACTTTTCTTCTGTTAGTTATGTCTTCCATTGGAGATTGGTGTGTGTGTGTGTGTGTGTGTGTGTGTGTGTGTGTGTGTGTGTGTGTGTGTGTGTGTGTGTGTGTGTGTGTGTGTGAGAGAGAGAGAGAGGATGTTTTTATGATCAATGATTTTTTGCTTTCTTTTAAGACGGTGAGACCACAAAAGACAGATTTTTGTTAATCAAAGGTTTTTTTTTGTAATTGTGAGGAATTTACAAAAATGCAGAATAGTCAAGAGTAAAATGTTAGATTTCTATCCTGTTCAATTCTTAATTTCAACAAACTCTGCTTTTTGTATCTTTAGTCACTTAGACTGAACAGTAAACTAGCTGCTTTCTTTGTGGTTGAGGTGACAGGTTAGTCTACTTAATGTTCGATTTCCAGACTGTTGATGACTTCCTCATGTTGAGAAGAATGAGTTAAGAATGAGTTGGAAGGAGTTAATTTTCCCTTAACTCTTAAACCAGTGCAGTTATGCAAACCCAACCGGGACATTGAAAATATATACCAATACCCTATGTATCAATAGTTTTGACAGCCTTGATCAGTTATACTACAGGCATCTTGTGTTTCGCTACAGATCTTTGCATTATTTTATCGTCATGTCCACTCTGCCGTCTGCATGGCTCCATATAGATTTATTATTCTTGTTTGTGTGTTTAAGTCATATTGACAGAAAAATGTATTTTCTTCACAAAAGGGACCATCTTATATCCGGTTTAACAGTTGGTGTGTGTGTGTGTGCGCGGGCATTTATATTATCCCCCCCCCCCTTCTGTTGATTTTATTAGTCTTTGTGCTTGGTGGCTGTTATAGCCAACACAACAGCTGTAAATTGCCTGTTATTTAGTTGACTATATTTCACTACCTGAGGAGGGAGAGGTGTTTGCGACCAGTAGGCTTGACTTGTGAGTACACACTAGTTTATAAGCCCACATCAGCTTCACCCTGCAGATAGTCACATGTTTAATGTCCACAAATTAGTCTGATACTATTTTGTATGTACATAAAAAAAATGAACAAAATACTATAACTGGCAAGGTTATTGACAAAATGTACTTTAAACAAAGAAGGTTGTAGAGCTACCATTACAATCAAGTAGCAACATAATTAAAGTATTTAAACCCCCGTCTGATTTGTGGATTTAGTTTTTTGTGTGGTTTTTATTTCTGTTTTATGTTTTTGATTGAGTTATGCCATGTATGACCAACACATTGAGACCGTCAGTCAGTTAGGACTACGTTATTTTGTTAGTCAAATTTGACATGTTAGGAACCGGCGTTTTTCTTATGTACCGTTCCTTACAACTGCCAGTAGATGGCGACATGCATCGAACAACGCCCATACCATCGAACAATATGACGTCATCTGGCCTAATCCAGGAAGTAGAAAAACATCAACAGTGGCATCGCAGCGCGGCGGTAGTTAGCTGGTTGCTTGCTTATTACACACATTACACACACATTTCAGAGTTATAGTTTTGAGATGTCGTTGTTTGGCAAGATCTTCGGTGGCGGGGGAAAGGGGGGGAAGGGACCCAGCGCCCAGGAGGCGATCCAGAAGTTGCGGGAGACGGAGGAGATGTTAACGAAGAAACAGGACTTTCTGGAGAAGAAGATCGACCAAGAACTGCTCACTGCCAAGAAAAACGGCACGAAAAACAAACGAGGTGAGATAATATTAAATAACGCACTTGACACTGGCCATCAAACACTAAACTGTCAGCGTTGATAAATCAAGCTAGGCACCTACCCTCGAAGCACCATCATGACCACTAGCATTAGCATGCTACTTAGCTGCTAATGCTAGTGTGAACACGATCCTAATGTCATTACGGTAATATGGTTACGGGATATTCTCCCACCCTGTTGTAAACTAAACCGAAGGAGCTCTACTAATACTAAAGTATCACAATAATAATTACTATTTACAGTATGTGAAGCACTCTATTATTTTCCTTAATGTATAGCAAAACCGTGGTTTATGTAAAATACTGGATTACAGTACAGTTTGTGTTCTCCGACTTTAGAATATGTATTTATTATTAATATATTACATTTTTTTAAAGAAATGACGTGGCGTCATGACATACTTTTTGCGTTATGTATTGTGCATAAGATTCAGTGACATTTTGATGTACTGTATCTATGAGTAGGCTATATTGGAGATAGGTAGGTTATTATAATATAATTAAGACAATATTTCCAGGAATTATTGCATTTACAGATTGGCCCTTTGTAAATGCAGATACGTTGCAGATTGTTTTGGACATTGCCCTACCTCAATAGGTTATAGGTAAGGCTGCCAGACATTATAGTGGCCTGGATGAGTCATCCCAGTATCTTGCTCCCTGACTGTTTACTACCACAAGTTTCCATAGCAGCCTCTACACGTGACGTGACTGTTGAGTTTCTCTTCTCCTTTTTCCATTGTTATTCCATGTTTATTTTGGGCTGCTCTCTGCTGAGGTGTGTGTCTGTGTGTGCGTCCATAGGTCTGACATACATATTACATACTATGTGTGTATGTCAATATGTATTTATATATTTAGTTTGTACACAAATGTAGAAAGTGTACTAAATCATGAGTAATATTGCTTGTATAACTATGGCTCCAGTGACATCATTACATCAGACCTATTGACCGGAACTGAAACCCTTTGTACTTATTATTATTATTATACAGTTCTATGGGCCATACATACAGTAAGTTCATAGGTCGCAAGCTATGAACCTGTACCGTGACACATTACAACAGTTACAACTAGTTTAATTACAACTATTTTGAATCTTAAGATTTAAGTAGTATGTATAAATAAATATAAGCATTAAAGCCTTCAGTTCAATATTGTCATTCTCCTCAAACATCTTATTGCCTTGTCAATGCGGTTAAAGGTATAATCAGCTATTCCAAGCTAATTGTAAGCTAATTCAATTTTTGTTAAAAAGATCTCCTTGCATTTCGCTATCTTACCGTTCTGTGTGTGTTGAACAAGTAATCTGGTACTTCTACACATACATGGTGAACACCGCTCACAACAATAATGCTGCCTGCCTTTGCAAATGCATTTCAATGTGTGGAGCTTCTGATGCCGTTTGTTTTGATTTGAGCTCCAAGTAAGCAAACGTTCTGGAGAATGACTAAACCGTTTTAATATATTAATTCTGCCCGGCTTGTTTGATTCCCAGCCGCCCTGCAGGCTCTGAAAAGAAAGAAGCGCTATGAGAAGCAGCTTGCCCAAATCGATGGCACGCTGTCCACCATTGAGTTCCAGAGGGAGGCCCTGGAGAATGCCAACACCAACACAGAGGTGCTCAAGAACATGGGCTTCGCGGCCAAGGCCATGAAGTCGGCCCACGAAAACATGTAAGAGGACCAAAGGACGTCCCTGCCGTAGAACTCGCTTTTTACTCTGGGTGGTTTCATTTAGGGTGTAACTCACCAATTATAACACTCTGGGTTGATACTGACACCAAAGTATTGACAATCGGCCAATTACCGATATACTGCCACGATGTTTAAAGTGACCATCGATAATGATAGGTCAACCATGAGAGGCCAATATCGGGTGGTACCGATATACAGCTGATATATCGGTGCGTCCCTAGTTGTATTCAACGTGATTTAAACTATTCATAGGCAAATCAGTTGCCTGTATCTGCTATTGCTAATATGAATGATTTTATATTTAGTTGGGTATATGATTGCCATGTTAGATTTAAAATTAGTTAATGGTTTAATCACACCTATCCTTGGACTCTGCCCCTGTGCTCTGGGAGTCAATGTGGGCATACACTTTAGAGTAACACCTTGCTAATCCAAACCCATCTCTAGCAGGTTCAATGATAAAAATTGTTACATTTAATTCAATTAAATGCATTATTTTTAATACTACAACTGTTTTCAGTCAACACAATTCAGTTTGAGTAGCACTATATACAATACTAGCCTGGTGTAACCAGGCTCTAACTTCACTTTGTGATAAGATCTCTAGACACTCTATTGGTGAGTGAGCAGCCACCATCCACAGTGGCTGTGTGAATGCTAAAGTGACCGGGATGGTTTCAAAACCATAATCTCAACGAAAATTGATCAGAGAGAAATATCTGGGTGGATGCAGGCTAGCTACTGTATATACTACACAGTGGGTCAAAATGTCACATTATCCTTTTAAATTCTCTGTTGGCGTGGCTGTTACCTAGGTAACACAACAGCGGGTCTCTTTTTTAGTGATCTTAAACTCTCGCTTTTGTTTTAGGGACATCGACAAGGTGGATGACTTGATGCAGGACATTACAGAGCAGCAGGAATTGGCTGCCGAAATCTCTGATGCCATATCTAAACCCGTGGGCTTCGGAGAGGAATTTGATGAGGTAAGCAACCCATTGCAGAGGTCTGGTGGGATTCATTTCATGTTCCTTTTCACTCGCTGACACAGTTCCTTGACTTCTCAATGCAATGTAGTTGACAAGCTTAGGTGACAATACCATGTAAATTATGTGTAATAGCACGATCACCGCTATGCTATGCTATGCTATGCTATGCTATGGTAGTTACTGTATCAAAACCTAGATTTACAGATTTGGTCACCTGCAAATGGTGAACATTAAACTTGTACTTATGGTTTGTGTACTGGTGATCAACAGCAGTTCCATAGCTTGTAAATGTTGCTGAATACTGTGTAGTTGGCCATATCCTCATAGGGGCGCTACCAAACAAATTGTGTGTAGTATTCTATGTAACATACGCACTCTTATTGGGATTGTCCCATCCACAATCCACATAGGTGAAGAGACCAGCGTGAGCATTAGTTGACCCGTTTGTCTCTCCTCAGGATGAGCTCCTGGCAGAGCTAGACGAGTTGGAACAAGAGGAGCTGGACAAGAACCTCTTGGAGATCGGAGGGTCGGAGAATGTCCCGTTGCCCAATGTGCCTTCAACTTCATTACCTTCCAGACCTGGTAAGAACTATAAGGAAGAATTAGCTTGGTTCTCTTGTTATATGTGAGTATACATACTTGGTGGTCAAGATGTCTAGTCTGACCGTTTGTTTTGTTACGTACTGCATACTGGCTGAAAGTATAGCTTACACACCAACATGTCAATCTGGGTTCCAAAGTTCATATCAATATTTTTGATCTCAGTCTGCATCAAATGTTAAAATAGTATTAATGTAGGTATCAATAAAGATAATAATGTAGCATGTCCACTAGTGGTTGTGGTTATACCTGTCATACAACATTAGCATTATGATTAATAGTGGATGGTCAGTGGAAAAAGGCCTTGTCTGGAAGTTTTAGCAGCATCCAAGTTTTCCTGAACATATCCCTGTGTTGCAAAAATCATCTTAAATTGCTAATTCGGCATGCTAACAACCCAGTAGTCCACCTCCATAATATCTGTGCGTCCGAGTTACTGACCAAACCGTGACTCGGGTGCAACACTTCATAGTCCCGCTTAATATCTCATAATGGTAGGCTAATGTGTGCTCGGGCTGGGCTCTCTATCTGAGGAAACAATGCGTTTCTTCATACATGGGGATTCCAATGAAGGCCTTTCTAGTGTTGGACCTTGTCTTCTTCCCCTTTCCAGTTGTATTGACACAGTATCTGGTCCTAAACATCCTTTGGTTAGGGTATTAATTACCTCCCTCTTGATCCACAGCCAAAAAAGACGAGGATGAAGATGATATGGAAGACCTACAGCGCTGGGCTATGGAAGCCTTGTAGACCCAAACCACATCACACCTGCATCAGAGAGAGCAAGAGCGAGAGAATGAATCTATGGAATATACAGTATGGTTGTCTTGTGTGTCTGTGGAGAGCTGACTGTTTAAAAACAACACTAAATGCCTCCCCTCAAAAAACTGACATCCAGTTATCACCCTTTTGCTGCTCGTTTACAAAAGGAAAGGCAACGTCAATTTACAAGAATAATAGTATCGTTTCACCATGTCACTTAACTATAATGCTTTGCCCTTGATGTAAGTACAACAGTAGCACTACACGGCCATTATACAGGACAGAGCTGTCTCAGTAAGCATCAGACCATATTAGAATCACGTGTGTTTGGTGGCTTGGTAATTGGTGTCCTGGACTGCTGCTTTACCATCATGGGAGGTTTACGGGAGCAAAGCTCTCAATGGTCCAACACATTTATTTACTTATTTGTGAAGTGGAAAACTTGCTGGATGATTTATTTATTTTAATTTCTTTAAATAAAAATGGTCTTAGCTTTTATTCTTTCTGAAGTTACTCCCTAATAATAGGAAAGCAAATGAGTATCCTCTGCTCAGGAAGTAATTATTTAGAATTAAACATCTGTATTCTGAACCTGTTTTAGGCTTTCTGTCTGCGTGCTTTGTCCTGTACCCCTGCTCCTTCCCGTAGGCATTTCAGTGACCTTCTCTGCCCTCTAAAAACAAGAAGGGGGGGTCCCCTCTCCGGTGGATGTTCTTCTTCTGTGGTGTAAATAGGCTAAATGTTTCTGTTTCTTTCTTTTTCACCTTCTCCTCTCCCCTCATGTTGTACTATAACATTAGCATTGTCTTCATGATGTGTGCTGCATGCAGCAATGAGAGCAGAAATGCAGATTGCACCGCACGGTCAGAGCCAGTGAGATATTAACCCAACACTATCTATTGTTTGTCTGTCGGGGGCCTTCTCTCGTATGTTTATTTTATTATATATGATGTTAAATAAACATGTCCACCATATTAATAGCATTACGACTATGTTGGCGTTTTGTATACAAATATAGGCTAGTCAATATAAAATTTACTACAGTAACTTTATTTATTTTTTTTCTTCAACAAAATACACGATGTACATTTTTTTTTTACATGTGGAAAATAAATGCAACAGGGCCAGACAAGCATGTTTGCATATCTGTTTTGTTTTATTTATCCAGATGAAAATATTTGGAAAGTCATTAAAGGTTTCAATTATTTTACTGTGGTGGGTGCTTTTCTCTGACTCGTTTTTGTGATATCAGTAGACTGACTTAGGCAAACTCAACTAGTTTATGTTGATTCTATGGGAATGTGATTATCAGGCATTCCATTCACAACTCTTATGCCGTTTATTAGAATAAATGAACTTGAGAGTATTATGTAATTGAGGAACGTAAAATATATCAAGAAGAACCCCAGCTACAATGTTAGTATAGTATATTTTTGAAGATAAAGTTAGAATTAACAGTAATCGCACATTCCGCTCTTGAACACGTCCAAACAACTTGTACTGTCGCGTAAATATTACGTCAGTTACAGAACACGCATGCGTACTCTGCTTTCTACGCTGATGCAAGACATTTTGGGCGCAGTGTAAAGATCGCAGGAATAAAACTACCGATATCTCGCAATTTCGATAGTCTACCAACATGTCAGGAGACGAGGTGAGTTTAAACGTGCTATATCAATCAGTTCACCCACATGTATCTAAACATTAGTAGCCGAAAGTAAGTAATACATTAAGAATTAAAACGCTGAGCAAATGACTTTGGGCCTCTCCGAGTGCGCTAGCATGCGTCTCACATGGTGGACCCCCTGGTTAACAATGGGCCAGGTGGAAGTAATGTGAAGACAACTAGCAAATATGTGTTGTATTTTCAAGCTTTTATAATTTATTCACATTTGGTTGGGTCTAAAATGTGTCTGATCCCAGACCAGGAATCCATCGCTTCTTTCTTGTAGTGATTCAGGCTAACGTTAGCCAGCACGCCTGGCTATACATTGAGCTCTCAGCGTTAATAAAAATGCCCACCACAGACAAAAGCGATGTGTCTCAGCTGTCTATCTGTACATTTTTAAGTGAGACTCTGTAACCTGGTAGGAGTATATTTGTATTTATTTGTATTTATTTGTATTTCTTTTTTATAAACTGACGCTTGGAGCCCGTTAGACGGTGGTTGTCTCCAGGTCATTTAGGTTCTATGCCTGTGTCTCTTCGTTGTCAGATGATATTCGACCCCAACATGACCAAGAAGAAGAAAAAGAAGAAGAAGCCATTCATGTTGGACGAGGAAGGAGCCGATGGTTTGGTAGGAGAGGAGTCGAAAGAGGTGGAGGCCAAAGATGTGGAGCCAGAGGCTGGAGAAGATAAAGAAATGGACCTGGATGAAGACGAATGCAGGAAGAAAGGTATTTTGTTGTTTTTGTTTTAGCTTGATGCATCTTTTTGTAATAAAATGTTTGGGCAAATACCTGGACATGTAAAGACGAGCTCCTCAGTCACCAGCTGTAAATGCAAAATAGGCTACCTAAGAATAAGTACTCAATAATTCTCTTTCCTAATACAAATACCTTCTGTTTTTAGTTTATTATCCATTGTTTCTTACAGGACATGGCATTAAAGCTGATGTAGGTAGGATCTGAAAGTTGCATTGAGAACAGCAGAAAAGTGTGTGTGTGTGTGTGTGTGTGTGTGTGTGTGTGTGTGTGTGTGAGCGCGCGCTAGACTGT
>JAODUH010001095.1:0-13084 GCA_027564835.1 Typhlichthys subterraneus
TGGCTGTCTCGTCAAGGAGCAGCTCCAGCACGTTGAAACAGACCATCAGCACGCACACCACCTGCGGAAAACACGCACGCACACACACACACACGCACGCCCTTGCTACGGTTATCACTAAAATAACAAACAGCTGTCCTGTTGTACGAGCGCCACGGGTAGACGGTGTATGCCACGGAAGGTTAACAGTACCGTCAGAGCTAGGAGCAGGAGCATGGCAAGTGGGTAGCCGAGGTTCCGTTGCCACGGCGACGCTTTCCTACGCATCTCTGTCGCGGAGCGCAAAAAGAAAAAAAAGAGAAGGGGAATATTTTAACGAACACGTTTTCTGTCTAGTCTGTTGTCTAGACTGCCAAGTATGAAACGTAAATAGGTGTGGGAGAAAGGAAAGGAAAACAGCGATCATAGTCTCACCTAGGGCAACGCGTCTTGTCTGGACCGCTTGGTACTCCCTTTTCATGGCCTCGATGTTCAGCTTGACCCAGCATGATTTAACACCGCCTACACAGCGTTCAAACTCTAGACAACAACAACAACAACGACACAGTTGTCAAATGAGTCACAAGACTGACGAGTCGCCTTGACGATGGTAGCCCACTCACGGTTCACTTCTGCGTTTAGTTTTCTGGAAAGTGCGGCCTCCTCAAAGGTGCTGCAGCTCAGAGTCTCTTCTACATTTTCCAGAAGCTAAAAGGGGGTATAAATGTCAGCATCACGGTGCCAGGGCACGCTCGGGGCCTCAGATAACGTCACGTGTAAACAGGCATGTCTCGCCCTGTCGCTTACCCGTGGTTTGACCAGTAGGTTGCCCGTAACGCTGAACATTCGAGACAGCCCAAATGGTGTGCACACTGAGGGGAAACCGCAATCAGAATATTCATTATACATTCATATATATTTATGTGTTACGCAACAAAAAAATATTACCACTGATTTAGATGCCAAGCTAAGGCTAACAAACTTACACAAAAGTATATTTATGTCCAATACACTTTATTTATAGAGCACATTTTAAAACAACTAAGTTGAATAAAGTGCTAAGGTGTCGTTTATGTGTTGCGCAATACAAAACTTAGAAGCTATTTAGAAGTAACTGACTGTTTACAACATCACCCACCGCTCTGTCGGGGGTCTTGATAACCACTGATTTAGACGCCAAGCTAAGGCTAACAAACTTACACAAAAGTAGCAACACACCACATAAAGAGATGCCAGAGTACAGATAGGGCAGGTAGTATTCCCAAAGGTCTGGAAACAAGAAGTGTGACATTGTGAAGTACAAGCTAAAGTCATTGTCTTAGTAATAATAACAAAGAATTATATTATATTATATATATATAGCACTTTTCATACAGAGGTTGCAGCTCAAAGCTTCACAATTTAAAGTAATAAGATACTAATATATATATATATATATATATATATATATAAAAAAACGAGCAAGGCCGTGCATGATAAATAACGTAATGCAACGTTAAAATAATCCCTTCTCATTGAACAATTACAAATTAAAAGTTATTAAATTAAAAATGAAATTACAAACGTGAGACAACAGGATAATTTCTCATTGTGAGTTTGGAGGTGCTTTGTGACAGTGGACACTGGTGGCTGACTCACCATAGAGGCTCTCCCTGGCCATGCTGTGGTGGAGGAGAGCTGATGCCACCCATACGATGCCAAGCACCAACAGAGACAGTAACAGCAGCAAAACGACTGCCTCGTAGACGCGAGCCATTACTCCCTGCGTGCTCACACACACACACACAACACACACACACACACACACAAACAAACACAATTCTTAAAAAGGATAAAAGAGGGGAAGCTAGCTACAGTATTGCCATCTATAGTAAAATATACTGCAAGAGCATATTCAGTTATGCTGTCAGATGGATGGATGCACAAGCTAGTTTCTCATCCAATACCTTTTTGGACCCTGCAAATCCCTCAGACTCCGTGAAGAAGTAGGCAAAGGGCATGAGGAATACCAGGGACAAATTGGAGAAGAGAAACACTAAGTTCCATAAGCCTAAAAGAATGGGAAATTAAACAATCATTAGTTTTCACTGCAAGGAATTAAACAGAAACCCTTAGACACAGAATAACATGGAGGGAATCATTTGGGCAGTACCATTTTCAACCACTGTGTGGCACAGCTCTACTGTGTAGCAATACACTGTCATATTAACACATGCCTAATGTCTATATGGTAATATATGTGAGATGTGTGACAGATATGGGGAAGGAGAACCACACAAAAAGAACAGGAAGGGGGAACATTCTAAATGAGGTGGAAATATTGACAGGAGACAATGCACTTTGACATGTTTCCCTTGTGGAACGACGATGGGGCCCCATTTCCTTTTAACCTTCAATGAGCTCTTTTATGGGGTTTGTGTGCGTTGTTTTTCTTTTTAACCAGACTGGTTAACGAAGAATGTGTTCATGTTTGCTGTAATGCTTCTGGGGAAGTACAGAATTAAAACAGATACAAATGCAGATGACATTTATATCCGTTTTAAGAATACCCTGTGCAGACCAACGCGAGTGTACTTGATAATATTAGGCTATCCGTTCGCAAGCCTGCGCAAACAGTAATGGTTAACCATACATTGATTGCCAGTGACATTTAGTCACTATTTGTAGATAATCAACTTTCCCCATCAACTAAACTACAATGTTTTTCAATACAAGTCTCATAACACCAAATCAAACATGTTCGTTTCTTGTACACACACAAAAAAAAGTCAATATGTAAATAAGGACAATTAATACATTTCATGGCTTAAGGAGCACATATTTAAAAAAAATAGTTTTCATTATTGTTTATGACATCCACTTTCTCCTAAGCATCGAATACCTCTAACGTAGGGTACTAGCTGTCCCATTTTAAAGACACCGACATGGGTCATCATCAATTGTAAACGCACGCTACATGAAACGAGCATAGCACAAGAGGTACCGTGGATGAGGGCTCCGTTGAGCCACTGCATGTAGTAACTCTGTGGGAAGGTGAGCAGCACCTCGTTGGACAGAATGGAGATGGGGAGCAGGAGCACTGCGCACACTGCCACAGAGAGGGTGAAGGTGCACAGCCACAGCCTGGGGGACAAGAGAAGGCTTTTGTTGGCCTGGTGCTGCTGGGTGTGCAATCGCTTAGTTTTGCACAGCGCCAACGTGTATTGGGGACAAAGGGCAGGAGGAATGGCAGTGAACACATGCCCGTTACCAGTGAGGGTGTGACTGACACACACACACACAGCAGAAGTTCGCAGGCATGCTGTCACACTGACTGACTCAGGTACCGGCTCCATCGACCACACTGACATTAATCGCACCCAGTGAGATTGCTGCGGGGGTCAGTTAATCATTATCGCCCTGCTCACTTACGCAATTTTGTTGACTGTGGCATCTTCTATGTCATCTGCAAAAGTGAGACATGGAAACTTAAGTGAGAACAATCAACAGATGTGAGAAATGTCACACACGTTTTTTCAGCAACTGTATGCTAGACAAAAAGTACTTTATAAAAAAAAGAAGACAGTTTCCTCTCAACAACTAATGAGATAAAAGATACAATGTTTGTTCAAAGATATGATGAAGAACAAGAGAAGACAGAAGAGGTTTTGGAATAGCTGCGGTGTAAGAGGTTGACACGAGGACAAACGTGTTCTGCTGGTCTCAGCAGAGGGAGAAGTGTGGGTCAGAACGCACTGTACAAGAGACACCGAGAACACGTCTAGTTTGAAACTTATTATTACTACTACTACTATTAATAAACTGGAGAATGGGAAAGCTACGGGAAACAACAATTCAACTATTTTGCCACCTAACTAAACAGTGATACAGACTGTGTTTTATTACACAATTGTCATTTAACTGAAAGGTACTATTCTGCTAACCTGACATGCCAGAGGAATTGTTGTCACAAGTCCATCTGGGGAGCCGTATATTGAAACTGTTTGTGAATGTCTTTACTTTCAAAAAAATACTTTGCAATTGTTTTGATGAAACATCTGGTTGTTTTCGCTGTCGGCACCATGGTCGGCACACCTACACCACGCCCGTATAGCTATAAACACGACGCTGATTCGAAAATCCGACCCGTATAGCTATGAACACAGCGCTGATTGGAAAGTTCAGTTGCTACTCGGAGACATTCAATTAACTCGGCAATTCTGTGTGGAGTTTGCATGTTCTCCCCGTGTCTGCGTGGGTTTCCTCCGGGTGCTCCGGTTTCCCCCACTATCAAAAACATGTCAGGTTCACTCTCCAGTTAGTGCCGTTGACCACACACTGGCCTCAATCTGGAGTCGGTCCCCGGGCGCTGCACAGCAGCTGCCCACTGCTCCCTTGAGGGATGGGTTAAATGCAGAGAATGAATTTCCCCTAGGGAATTAATAAAGTATATCTTAAAATTATACTTCCAGCCTGATTCTCACGGCGAAATTAAACTGAAGCCGCACTGAAATAGTAGCCTCGCGAGACCATCCTGATCTCGCGAGGCTACTATTCTGCAGCTGGGAAAACACTACAACATCAACAGTGGAATAATGTAAAGTGGGTTTCCAGCTACTGCCCATTCTGATACATATAAATGATCTAGCTAGCCTTCCGTCCAAGTCAGCAGCACAGTTCAGCCTCTATAGAAACTGAGCAGATAAGAAACACTTCATTGAAAACATTGCATAATGTTCAACCAAAGAGCATAGCAACACAACCACCACACTTTTTTAAATAGGATATATGCCCCGGAAATAACAAAAGCAAGGAATGGACAGATAACAGGGCATCAATGGAAAGGAAACAAACTATTGATTCTGAGATCAAATCTGTTTAAACCAACGGTATCCTTCATACATAAAAGTTTGTTCACCTAAAACATCAAATTATCAGAGGATTGTCTTTGATGTGTCAAAGCAGAAGAAGAGCAGTGAGTTAGGTAATAAAAAGTATTCGTGTTGCAGAACATTCTTCCATGCCTCTCTCCACGTACTAGCCTATGATCAAAATGGCTTGCTTTACCCCAAAGACAGCTCTGTGAACGTCTTGTTTGTTTGTCCCATCTAACACAAACGCAGTCTTCGCAGGCAAAATCTAAGGCTAACACAAACAGTAGACATTCATACCTTCAACTATTTTTGTTGTTTTTATCGTTTAACTGATCTAAATCAGGCCACACCAGGGCAACAAGCAAGACCTGTCAGAAACTTGTTTGCGCACATAAAAATATATAAACTAGATTTTTTTAAACGCATCTACATGTTGAAAACATACATTTAGATCTACCATCTCATGTACATATTTTGATATAATCTCTCAAACAAAAGCAATTAGCCTTGCCGTTTCAATACATGTGAAGGGGACAGCCACTGTACAGTTGCAGTGGCAGTTGCATTTGTGTGTAAAGGTGTGGCATACAAACTGTATTGAAGAAAATTCCAATGTAATCTGTATGCTTGTCAACACTGTCAAGTTGTGCCCCTGGCATTTTCCCCGTACTGACTCACAGCCAGTACCACAGGCTCTTTGTTGTCACATTAATAACTAGATGGTGAAGATGGATATACTAACCTGTGACAAACTCTGCATTCTTCTTGAAGTGGGTTAATACAAGGTAGGACACTATGTAGAGACATGTGAACAGGAAGACACAAATCTGCATATTATTGAAAAAAGGGGGGGGGGGGGGGGTTGGGAAACAATAGGAAATTATTTCAGTTATTCTTTCTTTGGCATTTGCAGGCTTCACATGGAAGACAGTGGACAATAAAATGTTTGTGACTGCTATGGCCTAGAAACATTATTCTCCATACAATTAAAATCGAGTCTCGAGACAAACAGCCCCATGTATGTGGCCAAAATGCATTGGGGTTTTTTTTTTACTTTTTGAATGGCAAGCCCCCAAAATAAGTGTTTTACACACATTATACAATTAGAATAAAATGTAGTGACAAATAAACTACGTTCTGAAACAATCTCATGGGCCACACTTTGACATCTAGTCAAGAACAGTTAAATATATTATTGTGGTGCTCATATTTTTAACACAGTTATCGAAGACATTGAGTGAGTGTTAGATATGTGGCAGGCTCCAGAGAACATACAGAAAACATTGAGCAGGGATTAGACATACGGTACGGTGTGAGAGAGTCACAGAGATAACATGATGACATAAAGAGCAGCAAAGATTCAGCAATCAGAGATGATGTACCGAATATTATCACAATGTCTGATTTGTTGTAGCATGTTGGAATACAACAAAATATGTCACAGTACATTACAGTATTCTACAAAGAGAATACTACAATACAAAATTTCCACAATGCCCAAACAGACAGATGGCGGTCTAGGGACGAGGAGACACTAAACGAAAGGCAGGAAAATGGTCGCAAATCTGAGTGGATTAGGAAGACAAAGAGAACCGGGTTAACAACAGTGATGTACAACCTCCACACGGACTAGGCCAGACAAATATGCTAAGCCATTCATCCATTCACTTTTCAGTCTGTTGTCTGACGATAAAGCTCTCTTCCTTTCCGACCATTTACAGAAAAACATTTCAGCAAAAATAAATCTTAACAGTATCACATCAGAAACATATGGATCTATTAAAGCTCAGCGTTTCAGCATTGCCTTCACACAAGAACACTTAAGTGTTAGTACAGACCTGTGCTACAGGCCCAGTCATAAAGTTTTATATCAATTTGAATGTCAAGTATTAACACATTTTTATTTAAAAAAAAAAAAACAAGTCTGTGCATTCATGCATTCTAGTGGAGGAACCTCTCTGCCACGACAAGACTATTGAGCCGAAGAGGTTTCTAAAACTCGATCATAAATATTAGAAAGAAAAAGCATTCGGTCACTCATATGTTGAGCGGAGTTTGGCAGCTGAGGGACTGCAGCGGCAGGATGCAGGCGTTTTTTTCCAGGAGGCATGACAGCAGAGAACGTGTGAGAAGCACCTCTGGCAGCAGTGTGACATAATGCACACCACAGTTCCCCGTCAAAACCGGTTTCCTAAGGATGCAGCACTCAGTGAACACATACACCTCTGGCAAAGAACATAAAAGCTACAGAGCTAGCCAAGAAGTAGAAATCCAATGTTAATTATAGTACAAAATAAAATAAAAAATAAGACTTTACAAATACAGCATGCATGCATTTAATGTGTACAAATAGGCAAACACTGCAACAGTCACCTTATTATGCTACTTTATTAGGCCCGCAAAACTAAAACATTACCGTGTGTGCCCAACATTTATAAAATGACATGTAACCAAAAGGCCTGGGTTTCCTTATCTTAAAACAATGCAATGCATAGTTTTTTATTTATTTATTTATTTATTTATGTTGACTGCTGCTTTCGACCAGCCCATGCACGAAACTGTTGGAACTCACACACAACCTGCAGTGGATACTAACTAATCACATGCAGTGTTGTGTATTGCGCAACATGTCTGCTGCAAAACAATTGACCACAGGATTCAGAAAAAGTGATAAAAAAAAGAAGCACTTTCAGTAAGAGACGAGTTCTAGTGCCACACATGTTGGACTAGAACTGCCCAACACTAGTAGTACCTAACAGGACAGTGAGGAAACTGTTTAAAGGGATTTTGTGTGTTAGAACTTTAAATATACCAAATAATATGTTCATCATGATTGAAGCTAAATGCACTGTGTACCTACTAACATCCTCCCTCACATTTCTAATACTGACTATTAAAGTGGAAGTATGTGGCGAATGTCTCAAGTTGTAGTCTACTAAATTTGTTCAGGTTCCTTTTTCAAATACAAACTAGTTAGCATTGTCTATTGGCTTGCATATCTGAACTGCAGCTACATTAAAGTACAGAAGCTTTTTGCTGTACGCGTCATAAAATAAGGATAGATTAGGATAGACTACTTACATCTTTACTCATGGAGCCTGAAAACTATAAAGTCACAGTGCAGTGAATTCTAGACAACAGTGTGCCCACTTACATCATCAGGCTATTCATTTGACAGGACTCAATGGTCCAGTCAAATATAACTTAATGTCCCCTTACTGACACAGACAACGTAGGAATAGGCATCAGATGAACGACAAAAATAAACAATTTAGCCATGTTTGCCTTTAAGTCCAAGGCTTCAAGAGCTGGTCTGACCAGCAGAGATGACCATGAGACAGGGTGCCTTGAAGAATGAATAAGATTATGAGCATTGCATTCTTGCAATTAGATTTAGGAGAATGTTATTCAGGCTAGGAGGGCTATGTTAAAGTGACACAGTACAGTGTGTTTATGTGTCTATTCATAAAGCAGATAAAGAAGCATTTTTATAACAAAGAAATAATCTACCAAACACAAATGTTCAGGTTATTATGCCACCTAAATTATGTTTACTTTTTAGCCAACCTATAGTGCAACCAACAACATATCAACAGGTAGATTATGTTGTCTTTAGACAGTCTGATGGCTGCATTTCCCAAGGTTAAAGGTCGTGGTCCATGTACCTCGTCCTGATTATCTCAAGTCTGAAGTTCAAAGTATAGTTGGCAGGACATTTAGCGCAATGCGTTATTTACAAGTGTAATGTTCATGTTAACTTTGGAATATCCATCAAACAAACCTGAGATTTAAAGTCAGTAAATTGGATCTCAAAACACAGTGTCCGCAAACATCATGTCATCACCAAATTGAGCTCAGCTGCAGCCGCTTGTAAACGTGTTTAGCATGACGATAAGCACGGGTCAATGTATGGCCATGCTGATAATGGTTGTCTCAAACCAAATAACCTCAAATCAAACCTTTAATTATAAAACAAAAACTCGCCATCATTGTGCAAAATTAAGACAAACATATGTTATTGATAGATCGATAACAGTTTATAGAGGCTGAACGCACAAACGTTTAACACTTTACTGAATGAGTAAAGTTTGTCATACAGTAGGTCCATACTTACGATAGTTTCACGGACACGGTTGTGGAAAAGTTGCTCTCGAACCGATACGTCGTCTACGTCCATTCTACGAAACCATACCACGCCAGGTTTCTGCTTAAAAGCACCATGTAAACTGCAGGGAATTAACAGGGACCATGTCTTTAGAAAAGCTGTGGTGGATGTCCAGTCTGCAATGACCCGCTATATTTTACAAGTGAGGCATCAAGCTAGCCTGCAGCTACACAGCTCGCAGCACTCAACAGGCGTGTATAGATCATAAAAACAAAGGAGGGGGGTGGCGTTGGGTTGCGACACAAGTGGGATGGTCGGAGTTTGTACTGCGTTGGAGGAGGGGGTCTTCAGGTCTTTGGCCAAATGTTGACTGTGATAGGCGGCAATCATACAACTAAGTAAGTAGAAAGTAGAAACTCTGCAACCAACAGTGAGGGAAAAAACAGTCAAATAAATTAAAATATGCAGTTATAATAACAATAATAATACATTGAATTTGAGGACGCCTTTCAAGACACTCAATTACATCTTATTACAAATACAAAGACGCATAATATAAAACATTTGACAGGAATACATATAAATATAAGTGTAGCCCACTTAACTATAGCTTACTTCAATACTATTTTGAGTGCCCTGTTAGAAATCTTAAAATAATCAACTCTGACAACACTTGTTATTATCTTATGCTATAGTGTATAATATTATACATAAGATACAAATAAAAGTGTGAAAAGTAAAGGAGATTGAGCAGAGATATCATGTATAAAAGTTTTTTTTTTTGTGTGTGTGCATGCATTGTCAGATATGTAGATATGTAGTTATGATTGATTTACATACTTTTTTATTGTTTGTATTGTATTGTCTTATTATGTTTATTTGTAAATGGATATAGCTTTGTGGCCCCAAACATTTGTGGTGCGGCCAAAATTAATATGCAGGATATTTTAGATAACATTTAAAATAAGTTAAATATTTTTTATTTATGTATTTAATAAAACGTAGGCTACGCCTACATGTTTTTTAATTTTTTTAAATTTTAGTCTATTTGTTCTATGTGTTTTTATTGTTATTCTATTAAAAGCAGTGGTGGACGTAACTCTCCGGTGTTTGTGATGGCTATAGTATTTTTAAAATATACAGTCTTCAAAGGCGGGGTTTCCGGGATTCGTAGGGCAGGGGTTCCCAAACTTTTTTGTGCCAAGACCCACCTAGAGAGAACTAATGTCTTTAGAGAACCACCGAGTACCGGTAACGTAATTATAATAAAAAATAACTATTGTAGCTATTAAGCCTACTTATGTGTGCACCAAATATTTTGAGCAGAGCGCTCCAGAATGATGTGCACGCTGCTGAACTTGATTTCATATATAAATCTGTCAATTACTTTAATGGCTTAGTTAGTGGCTTACATTTAAATACATGGCACTATAGGTTGTGTTGGCACGGCTACAAAATATGTTATACAATACTGTAT
Source organism: Typhlichthys subterraneus (assembly GCA_027564835.1). Lineage (NCBI taxonomy): Eukaryota > Metazoa > Chordata > Actinopteri > Percopsiformes > Amblyopsidae > Typhlichthys > Typhlichthys subterraneus. The sequence continues at coordinate 10,415 of JAODUH010001095.1, forward strand.
GTGACAGGGGGTCCCTGTACCGTGTGTCAATCAAACTTCTGCCCTAGGCCCTAGCACAGCACCTGCAGGTCCACATAACATAAAAAAAAAAGTTTTGTTGTTGTTATATTCAATGTAATAATTCCACATTAAACCACATTTAAAAATGAAAAATACTTTATTTTTTGTCTTTTTAATTTAAAAAAACATTTAATTTTTGTTTTATTTACTTGAGGGTTCTGACTGAGCAAGTGGGCCACTATGAGTCAATTGGTTTAAAATGTAATAAAAGAAATGGTCTGGACAACTCTAAAAGCTAAATATAATCTCTATTCTCCACTCTTAATTGTTTAACCAACTATTTTACTTAGCCTATTGTGTTATAAAATATTATTGTGTGAAATGTCATCCTTACACAACCCTCTATCAGTGCATATGATCTTGAGGTCAATTAAGGTTATAGTGCCAGTTTTACTGTCATCTTCCAAAGTCCATTCAAGTGTTGAAACCAACCACATGCATGCTGTAACTCCAAACTACGGAAATTACAGAAAAAGGCTTTTCTAAGGTACGAATTTACACATAAAGCTATTTTGTGATTATGTGCATTGAGAGTCTAATAATATGTCTATCTAGGCTGCAACACATGATGCCAAATGAAGAAATGTAAACTTACATTAAGCTAATACGAGTTACCAAAGCGCTGACAGTCCTGATGTGTTCATATTGTGTTCCAGGTGCATCTAAAGTTGATTGTACTAATTGATTGCTAAATGTGTTTTTACATATTTTAAACCAGGATAAGGCTTCTATAAAATAGTTCAGGACCAGCGAGAAGCAGTTTGTTTCCAATGTATTTGTAGATTAAAGACAATGAATTGGATGTGAGGCTGAACAGGATTTCTACTTACTGAAAATATCTTTCTCCTTTTGTATGAACTGCAGCTACCTATCGAGAATGACACAACTGGTCTGCATAGTTCATATAGGTTACTGATTCACTGAGGACTAATGGCAAAAAGAGTGATGGTAGCCTATGCCCTATGGGCATTCGGGGGGCCATTCGGCCTTCATCATTTATACTTAGGAAGAGATAAGCATGCCCTGCTGTGGATGCTAACCCTCGGAGGCTTTGGGGTTGGCTGGGCCAGAGAGGTTATACGAATCCCTGCGTATGTTGGTGCGGCCAACCAAGAGAGAGAAGGAGTGAAGAAAAGATCTCCTGCCAACCCTCCACCTGTTGGCCCAGTCAGGTTCGCAGGGCAGGTTTGCGTGGGAATCTACTTTGGCGCTGTGGCAATACTGGGACTGAGCACTCTTAACTTTTTCTACTTGATCATTCTGCCTTTATCTGTGGGTGCCGGTGTGCACCTGGTGTCCAGCGCTGGCCAGCAGACATCAGACCTCCATAAGACTTTGACTGCATGTCTCATTACCTCCCCTATATTCTACGGCAGCGTCTTGTCGCCACTGCCGATCAGCCTCGCCGCCAGTGTTACGGCCGCTAAACACCGCAGGTTCAAACCCCCGCCGTACCCTGGGACACATCGACTAGGTAATAAAAGTTTCCATGTAATTATCTCCTTTTATATAATAGAGATTCAACTGAGCCCTTCTAAAATGTTGTTAAATTAACTGTGGGCATTTCGCTGCATCTCATGCCCAGGACCCCGGCTTTACAAACTTGGCCTGGCCTGGCTGGCTTTCTCCGCTCCACTGGGATATTGCATTTTCCATAACACTACAGCCACCCTCTACTACATATCAGACTGTGTGGCAGCACTCCTGGATATGTTCTGGTTCCTGCCCTGGCTCCGAAATGTGGTGGAGTACATCCTATTGATTCCATATCGGATCTTGTGCGCACTGACTGGAGAGGGGTACACTGAACAGGCCTGGAGGAAAGTTCTGGAGATACTACTCAAAGAGTATACAGAGAAAGAGAAAGAGGCATTGAAAGTAGGTCTAATTTATTATGATTACACAAATTATGATAAAAAGTGTGAATGCTTTGCAAAAATTCTACATTGTGGCCATTCTGTGTTCCCATTTAGGTGCTGTCCTTGAATGCAGAGGCTTCTATTGATGAGATAAACCATAGGTACAGAGAGCTGGCTAAGACATGGCATCCAGACAACAACCCAAGTAAAGACGCTGAGAGCATGTTCATAATGATCCACGAGGCTCATGAGATTCTCCTCCGACGCCATAAACCTAATCGCTTCAAACATTATTTCTCCACTTAATTGATATCCTTGTCAAGGACTGAGGAGGATGTGATCACCTCAACTGGTGTCTTGTTTCAGTTAAGCTATATTGACAGCTTTCAATGGAACATATGGATGAACATACATTTACATTTTCTTGAAGACATTTTTACACATATGCATGCCTAATAGAAAACATGTCCTTTATGCAGGTGCAACTGTTAGGATTCATAGATTAATTCCCACGGGCCATAAAACAAACACATTTACTGCCCTCTTGTGGCAATGTAGGTTACAAGCGAAATATCTGAAACTGGCTATCAGAGCATGCAAGGCATTCTATACTTATATTCTAACTAGGACTAATATATTTACAATATATTGTAAACCATTAAATAGCCACTGTCATCCTCACGATGTTTTTATTATTCACCATTCATATTCATATTAAGGCAGTAGTCTAAAAAAAAAAAAAAATATATAT
>JAODUH010001096.1:0-13083 GCA_027564835.1 Typhlichthys subterraneus
ATAATCTACTTATATTTGGCATGACATAATTTAACAATTGTAACAAGAGAACATTTTAAATTAGGCAATTTTGCTGACAATTTTATTTAAAGTTAGTACCATTACTAGTATTAGGGAGCAGGTACTGTGGCATGTTTGTTGGGGGATGAAACATGGGACCATTCAGCTTGGACATGTATTTACCTGATCACAGCTAACTGGCAAAAAACTAGCATTGACATTCACTATTGTGAGGAATGTATGGCTGCTACTCAGAAACCCACCAGCAGCATTCTAAGCTGCAGTGAGCCAATGGAATGTAGATATACTGTATGCATATATACACACATATATATATTCGCAATCACTGTTGGTTGGCTATTGGCACTTGTATCGATCTAAAGACTTATAAACATTTTTTTTTAAAGAAATGTAATAAATGATCTCAGCAGTCTCTGCAGTCTTGGCTTTGTTTGCATACTTTACATTCACATAACGTGTTTTTACGCACGCACACACACGCACACACAAACGGGATGTGTGTGATGAGACACATTACAGCAGCATGCTTTGGTCAATCAGAGCCTTGTAAATAACATGAACAAAACAAGGATACATTCTAGCATTTATACTAGAAGCCCTTGTGGAGATGTGGGGCTCAGTGGGGGTTCTGTGAAACAATGTGTTTTATCAGCTCCCCAGAATGGCATGGTTAGATCTCACTCTGCTGAGCTGATTGATGTGTTAGTATAGAGAACAATGTTATAAATCAGTACACCAATAGACATATTTTAATGTAGTATGGTGCAAAATGTACTAGAGATTGTCCTGTTAATGCCTTTATTTATATTAAATATTTTCCTGCATATTACAAGAAATATAAAGGAAAATTATGGTTTTGCACATGGAAACATGCTAGATTGAAACCAGTCTAATACAATAAAGAAAACTGTGTGGTATTCCCTACCTATCCTATGTGTGTGTGTGTGTGTGTGTGTGTGTGTGTGTGTGTGTGTGGACATACCTTTTGGGCCCAGTAGCTGTGCCTCTGTGGCTTTTCGGCCATCTCCGCATCGGGCTTCATCAAAAGGGGGGCATTGCTCCCCTGTTCCAGCAACAACCTCTCCATTACCTGCACATAAACATACAAAGCCTTTACTGCACGCGCCATAGCACTACAGCATACCTTACCATCCCCTTACCTATGCAGTAATACTAAATACTGCGTTTTAAAGGACGGGAGCTCCTACCGACAACCTCGCGTCCGCCGCTAAGCATCTTGGGTCTGTAGATTCGACGAGAATTTGTGTCCGAAACGTAGAGCTGTCCCGTAACTGGGTCTGTTGCTAAGTAGTAACGATGGGCGGGGTTGTTGCTATGGAGATAGAGAGGACAAATCAAAAGAAGAAGATTTTCTGACCTTTAAAATGTCTACTACTTCTTAGTCACCTTATTTTCGAATGCGGAAGCTAAACAATACCCTACTATTACTAATAATACGACTAAACTAACTAATTAAATGCATAGAAAGAGCACTACATTACTAAATAGTAATGCAACAAAAATAGTCAAATATGAAAGACAGGAAAAAGACAACATCATATCGCCAAGGGGTGAATAAAGAGATGCTGATGATGTAAAACCCAAGAAACAGGCTTTCATTTATCACCTGTGGCATAGTGTGTGTCTGTGTGTGTGTGTGTGTGTTTGTGCGTGCCAGGCTGAACATAATTAAGTGATTGTGATGGGCCATCAGTTGTCTGTGACACGCACCAATGACACTTGCCACACTGTCATGTAACATCTATCAGCCTCGCACACACACACATGCATGAACGCACACGGTCCAAGGAGGTAGTGGTTGGTAAGAATCAACAGCTGATCTCAGTGTTAATTAATTCAGCTGAAAATTAAAATGAATTCAAGTGTATTTTTGTGTTTGCATGTGAAAAAAAAAATACACTGAGCATATCTGATATTCCCGGACTAAACATGTCAGAACACACACATATACACACCACTAACTAGGGACAACGAGGCTGTAGTAACCAGAATACAAGGAATGAGAAAGAAGGACATGGTTTAGACGATGTAAGGAAAAAAGCGACACAATAATTACTATATGTGACACTAGGATACATGATTGTAGAGAGGAAGGTAGGAGTGAATACAATAAGAGAAGAGAGAGAGAGAGACAGAAGGAGGTAGGTCAAATGTAGTTCAAACAAAAAAGGAATATGTAGCTTCTAATAAAATTAAAGAGTTTTTTTTTTTTTTTTACTAAATTACTTCACTTGCTAGCTCCTTTAAGAACTTGTACTTTGATTAAAAAGTGAATTTAAATTGAAAGCTGCGAGTCATGGCAAGGAAAAAATGAGATCTGACTGTTGTTTAGCCGGTGGCAAAGAAATGTTGTGTAGGCAAGTCTTCTGTGGCTTTATTTAAAGTACGTATTACAGCTGTGGCGGAAAAGAAACACTTACACCTGACTAGCTTAATTAGCTAGTGCGAATGTATTGCATGAGGGGAGGGGGGTTATACATATTAAGGAAATGTCTGAAACTAGAAGCACAGTGCCTACTTCCACCCATCATGATAAAAACATTACAATAAATAATAACTCAATAAAGTAATAGTCATTTAAGTGACTAATGAGTGGTCTCCTTGCCGGGGGTCGTATTACAAAGTGGTGTGTCTGCTTATTCTGAGCTGACAATAGAAGAACACCCCCCACCACTACCCACCATCAGAGAGAAAGACCTCTCTGGCCTTTCAAATGTACAGCCTGATAGACAATGCACACATACGATGGAGAATGATGAGAACATGACAATGAGAAATGTAATGCAGGGGATTAGTCACTCTTACCTATGTCTGAAATCTTTGTTTCTTTAATACAGCACAAATATTGGAAGATGAGAAGAGAGAAGTTAGCATTTGAACAGTTTAATGCTACATGCGTCCAGCAGAAACACTTAGGGATGAAAACAGTAATAGAAAAAGACAGCATGCAGTGTTAGGCTCTGTCAACCATCCATTCATTCCACAAATTAGAGTCAGCTTACAGATAAAAGGCTCACAATACAGCAGTTAAAGACCTCCAGATAGACCCGCATTTTTGCCACAGACCTGACTACAGTTTGGCTTCATTTTTGCTGTAATGATACAATATACTTCCCAGGTAGTGGAACCTATTAGCTTGTGTGTCCATCAAGCGATGGATGTATTGATTATAGCGTACCTCAGCTCCATGACGCTGGTCACGTTCCCAGAGGGGAATATCCTTCGGATGTAGTTGAAGTCTCCAACGTAGATACTGCCTTCTGACCCGCAGGCCAGTGCCAGGGGGGCCAGCAGCTTGTTGCCCTCCGCCTGACCGTTACAGCTGGGGCAGGAGATGCTGCGACGTCGCCCGTTACCTGGGAAACCGGAGTATCCAGAGTAACCAGTGTATCTCAGCAGGCCTTATATCCAAAGTTTGGCCTGTCAGCAGCCATCAGCTATTAACAGTTATTAACAAGACCCAATCTAAATAAATGGGAAGAGTGCCATAGCTTCACTTTTCAACAACATGTCACTTGGACATACTGCATGCACTGCATGTATACAATCACCAGTCAGATCTAATAAAAGACACAGCTTTGGTGACTTTGCCCCAAAGTAACGTCTGAAAAACAGGCTATGTGCACTCATGTTCACTGTGCACTGTCATCAGTGCAACCACACGAATGGCTTAATAGGCTAATGGTTAGGCTAATGCAATTATTACTGGCTCTTTGTGGGGAGGGGAGGGCTATGTGCATACAACTCTAAACTTTGGCGTTATGGAATTGTCCCATAGATTTCTATTCAGAATCCTTTAAGCAGCCTGTCACAATGGACATGACTTATTTGCAACTCAACAGCTGATGCTATACATTTAGCAGGCTCCTATTTTAATCACTGTGCATGGTCTGCAGTTATTGTATCCATAAAGACGAGTGGGTTCTTACCCATAATGCTGCTGATGACCGGGGGCTGCTGGGAGATGAAGATGTTCTCTCCATTGCCCTTGTAGAGGATACCTAGTGGATAAGGAGATATGACAAGTGAGACAGGCATGATGCTAATCTTTCATTTAACACTGGCCAGCGCATAAGATTGTTTTGCAGAGCTCCACCATTTTCCACTTGAGTAGTTTGGAATGTTGATTATTGAAGTCACATTAGCACTTCACTATGTATCAGTTAACAGATGAGCATCTATCACAAAACATCATCGCCTTGTTTTGTATTTCGATCAATTATGGATTCAAGGCAGACATTCATTCTCTACTAATTCACACAATATCCTGTAATTCACACCTCCAGGCTCAGCATATGCTTGGAATCTGACCAAGTAGGAGTGTGTGTGTGTGTGTGTGTGTGTGTGTGTGTGTTTGTGTGTGTAGCTTTTGTAGGGAAACGTGTGTACAGTATAACTGCAGGCCATTGTTTGCATGCAACCATGCAGAATAGTGTATGGTATGTGAATGTCCTGTGTATACATGCTATTAAGCTGTATGTGTTGCTGTATGTATTTAGCTGTTATTTGTGTGCAGGTATGCTCTTTCTGTGTTGCATTGTGGAGAATGAAGTGACATGCATTGTCTTGCATTGTCCCACATAAACATCTGAGCGACTATCATGCTCTCTAATACTCCAAAGTGATTAATTGAATTCTAGTTGCTTTTACCACATTCATGATGATAACACACGCAAGTGTATTTGTGTGTTTGTAATTAAATTCCTCCAAGTTTAATTTAATGTATCTTAATAAAATGCAACTTGATTCTATTTTAACTGTTGCATACAGTAAATGTTTATTACATATTGGATGCTAGTTTAACAATTAGCTTCATGTATCTAGCCAGCTAGTGTGTTTTCTGAAACAACTTAAATTCCAGTAGAGATTATATAAACTCAACACATTTTATCTTCTTGTCTTATCAATACATTGTACTACCCAGCAAACTAGAGTAAGCAACTAATTGACTAGAGCAGGGTGGTAGGCCTTAAAATTGAATATTGGATATAAGTTATGACACAATATTAAAAATATACTTTCATTCCTCTTAAAAATCCACAGCACAGACTCCATCGGCAAATCTTGAATGAGATGAGGACCAAGGAAGACAGTAATTTGAACTGTGGTTTCTTGCATAGCTGTTAATTCGCTTCAGAGCATTGTTGCTGTGGCCACAGCAGTGGTGAGAATGAGGAAAAACAGAGAGTGGAGCCGCGTAAAGATATCAATTAGACTGTTCTTTTGGACAAAGTGATGGATGTCATTTGGAGTCTTTCCTGTGAAAGCATCCATGCAGTACAAGACAGCACACTATGTCGTTCAACTGGGGCATGTCTCACTGCTCACTAAGCCTTGGATAAAGACAAAATGCTGCTGAGGGGAAACTTTGCCTGTAGATCCAACAAGGAATGAAATACACCTGTGATCATCAAACCTGCTGATATGTGATTGTGCCACAATGCTGTCAATGTGTGTTAATGTGCACCGGTAATATTTAGAGCACCCATGTTGGAGATTGAACTTCTCCTTTTGAACACATGTTCCCCACTGTCATCGTAAATGAGTGTGAAGATTACCGTCTCTCTGAACAAGACTTAGGAACTCATCGATCCGTGAGAGGCAAAAGCGTATGTCTAGACTTTTGTTTTGCCACACAGCACAGCACATCAGCAAATGTGGACAAAAATCAGATCTCAAAGCTTTATAGTTTGGCAAAAAAGCCATCTGGACAACATAAAGTGTCTGAAATAAATGCCACAGAGTTGTCAACAATGCGCTGGAAAAGTTGATTGAGTGCATCTTGCTTTTGGAACACGGTATGTAGGAGACGAGACACGGAATTCTACCATGTAAGTGGAACCCGGGGCAGTTTGTGTTTGCGGAACTGTCAAGGAGATGCACTCTTTTTGGAGAACACGTGAAAGAAGATTCTCAGCCAGACTAGTGGGAGGAGAATATCTTTCACACCCTGAGACATGACCAAATACAAACTATGTGCATAGCAATGCACAAACAGATCGTGTGGAACAGCCTTTTTCACTCGCCCCTGCACACCATTCAGACATGACTGCTGCCCCATCATAGCATTGTGCCACTAGCTTGTCCATGCAGTCAGATTCCTCCAAGAATGCCAGAACTAGGTATGGCATGCAGCGGCAGCTTTATCCCGTCGCAACAAAATGAAAGAAATGCTATTTCTTGGTGATATAACAGCTATATAAGGGAGCACATGTAACTGTGCTACATTACTGACGTCTCATCCGCCATAACAGCAGCCCAATGACAAGCCTTTACATATGCTTTCATTGTATCACTGATCTTATCAGCAACTGCGATTATCAAGTTGTTCTGAATATGACTGGAGATACCGACAAACACAATTGAGGTTGCGAAGTACTGGCTTAGGTTCCTATCACATTCTGCAAGCAGCGGAGGTTGCTCACTGTAATTACCTAGATTCTTTGAACTGTCAATGTCATTATGACCTCTGAAAGCTACTTAGTGCTAAGAAAAGCACAACAGGCCTACAGATTATAAAGGATCTTTCTGTTTTTCCACATATAGCATTGTGAGATTCAGAATCTTTTGTTCACTACCAAGTATTTCATCTTAACAACACAATGCAAATGAGACGATGACTCCTGATGCAACTTAGCAGCCTTTGTCAAGCAAGTCAGATTTCTAAACCCTATGTTACTCCATGCAAAAGCATCTGTCCCAAACAGCATGCTTTCAGCAGTACATTCTCTGGTTAATTGAGCTAGTTGGTAGCCAGGGATATCATTCATCGTCTTTCGGGGGGAGAAACTTTGCACACAGCTTTTACTCTTCTGCACAATGCTCAATGTTGGTGTGTTGGTCTACCTTTCTTACTTACATTACATTTTTCACTGAAACGAAGACTAGAAAAATACTGTTGTAATTAATTACATTGCCACATTGTCACAGCCATCGTCACTCTGCACTCTCCAAGCGTTTAACCTTGCACATATTAACAGTGTAGATGCAGGCTCATGTGTGTGTGTGATTTGTATGTACAGTATCTAACCCCTCCCAGGGACTTGAAGGTGCACCCTTTCAATCCCGCCCCATATTTTAATATCCATCAAATTGATTGGTCAGACTTCACCAACATTAAAACCACTGAACACTGAATGAGGAGCAGCTGTCATGTAATTGAGCAGTTTTGATTGGCTAAAAAAGACAGGGTAACGTTTCACCGATACAAAAATTGGTTTTAACATTAAAGGTGCAACTACTGTATATTGATTTGCCAACACCTAGATTGATATAAATATAAGATCGATGCACTGATTCTAAAGTTATGAATCGGATTACGCATGTTTCGCATCACGTGTTACATAATTTTTTAAATAAATGTTTCCTTTAAAAAAATTATATAAAGTGCATAATCTGCATATGTAATGTACTTAAGCAATAACACACGAGAGAGAGTGCGTTAGACTGAATATCCGCACGGAATATGTGAATCGGTTGTAGGTACGAGGCCGTAGGCCAAGTGCTGAAGATGATCACAGCCGTGGGGATATTCAATTTAACGCACAACCTCGAGTGTGTTATTGCTTTTCAACCACAGTTTGACACGTGCATTTTATTTGTAAATAATGGTAATAAGCGGCAACAGAAATGTTTCTTTGATTTATTCGGCTCCGCCAACACAAATAGTCCCGCAACCATAGTTCTAAACTTCTATCAACAGTTTCTGGTTTTGTGTCGGCAACTACGTGGCTGGACTGTTACCAAGCAAAACATAAACATCACGCTAGTTTGTTAGATACGTTTTCATGTTAACGCTTAAAGTAGTCATCTACATTTGCCTGTTTCCAGCCAGTGAAGTAAAATATGTTGAGGCACGTTAACAGCTTATCAGAAGTTTGTTGTTTTTTGATTTTGTAACAGTAATTAGAAGAACACCGGTAAAGTGGATTGATACATGCAAAGTCCCAGTGTGTTATACTGAAATATTGGCACTCATGGAATGCCCCTTGTCCAATAGAATCACTTTGTCAGAACTGACTGTAGTATAATGTAATATAACATGAGGTGCTAGCTAAAGATTTGCACTTTCTAGACACTATTTCATAGTTCACCTTATAATTTGTCATATGTATATTTCATAATTACTATATAAAATAAAAGTTTGTTGTAGGGTTGTCTCTCTATGTAAACAGTCTGGCAACAGGAAACATTGATCATTTCTGGTTAGGCTGTACAATTAGTGATGTTGTTGTCATGGAAATGAGTAGAGCAGGAATGAGGAATGTTTAAGCTTGATTGTGTAGTTTCTGCTAATGTATGGGCATGGAGGCTAACATATTGTAGCACTGTAATAGTGCTAAAAAAGAGGAATCTGTGTGTGGGTGTGCTTGTAGATGTACCTACAACACACCTTTCTCACATCACACTGTGTGAAAATTAAAGTTTAATGGGTATTTTTAAGTTGTCAGGACCATATGTATAGCTTGTACATTTGTGAGTGTGTGTCTGAGTGAAAGTTTCTCTCTCTCTCTCTCTCTCTCTCTCTCTCTATCTCTATCTCTCTCTCTCTCACACACATACTGAAATTCTGAAAGAATTAGCTTGCAATAGCTGACTATACCTTTACCGTCTGTGAGACTGGGAAGAATTGTGTATACCACAAAGTGACATGGACAATGATGAGTAAAGTTTTCACTGTAAGTTACTAGTGTAGTCAGGAGAAAAGAAGAGAAGAGAAATTTTGCAAAGCACGGCACTTAAAATAAGAAGGGGAAGACAGGAATGCACTTATTCTTCAAAGAGAGACTTCAAAGTCTGCCTCCCATGGTGAACTGAATTATTAACCATCTAGTCATGTTGTAGCCAAACCCCTGCAGTACACTGTTAACTATTTATCTATTTACCTAGCTATCCATCCATCAATATACTGTATCTATCTATCAATAGCTCTAATATAGCTAAAACTAGGGAAATGCTCATTTTCATGAATGTGTGACAGGCTTATATCTATTAATAAATAATACAAATTGAAACACCTTAAGCATTAAAAATAAGGTGAATATTAGTGTAACTCTGATGTAGTCCAATACCTCATCTAAGAGGGTCCAGGCGAGTGAATTTCACAAAATAATTCTAAATTGCCTTCACTGACTATTTACTGTATCTATCAGACTATCCTCACACCTTTCTCTACTTTCATCTGTCTCCATTAGGAAGGTCTGATTGATCAACAGGGGCCAGAACAGCAGGGGTCCTAGTATGCTGTGCTGTGGTACACGGGCGGTCGCATACTTGCCTGATTAGAAAAAAACTAAAAAAAGATGTGAAAGATGTGAAAGAGAAGCTGGCAAAGAAACGTGATAGAAAGATGCAAATAGAGAGAAGATGAAAGGACAAAGAGCAAGAGACTCAGTGGAGAGGGATATAGAAGGGTTGGGAGAGGAAAGAGAGAGTGAGAAGTGGGTGGGAATGGATGCTAACTAAGAAACACTGGGAACCCCCCTGCTGTGCTGAAAGAGGACCAGGGCTTTTTCATTGTGTGTGTGTATGTGTGTGCGCGCGTGTGTGTATGTGTGTACACCAGAGGGACACAATGTACACAGCTAACCTTGAATTCAACTGCAACCCTAGATTCTCACCACATCCCTGCGCACACACACACACAACCACACACACATACACATGTGCATCGACACACAAGCCCCCATGTAAGCACCCCATGCTCATGTAACAAGCCTCCAGTGTCAGGCATGTTGAGGAGTATGTGCACGCCTAATTGGCGTCATGAACACACATTCCACATGTACACCCACACACGCACACACACACGCGCACACACACACACACACACACACACACACACGTATAATGTATCAAGCTGACTAGTGGTAGCACATAGATCCAGCACACAGCCTGAATGGGGAACAGTCAGTCACCATTTCAACCATTATTATTATTATTATTATTATTATTATTATTATTATTATTATTTGCACTAATAATGATTAAAGAATCCTAGGCATGAATAATTATACAATATACTAGTAAAGTAAATACAAATAATACACAATAACTAATGCACTACCACATGTGATATACAACACACAATATTAACATCAACTTATAGGTGTAAGAGAAGTATTGTTACACTGTATTACTTATTACATAACTCTTAGTTTTTTTCTCCAAATACCTTATTATATTGTTCTAAATATTGTTAACTGAGGGTAAAATCTAATATTAAATCACATTGAGTATGAATCATGAAGATAATTGTTTTAAAGAATATTTCACAAATTTCAAAAAATCACAGAATTATATACACAGAGACACACACAGACACACACATACATATATATGTATGTATGTTGATTCATAGAAACCTTCATAGACATTCATCAACATCCCAGTGAAAAAAGTGTGGGGAAAGGACATACAAACAACAGTTCGTAATCACAGAAATTTGTATGTATTTGCAATTACAAACACAACACAAGTGTACAAGTGTTAACATCTAGCACACACGCACATACGTACACACACACACACACACACACCACTGGGAATCCCTGTGGAATGGGAGAAGAGAGAGATTAGTGGCAGAGTCATGGATGAGGTGACTGATAGACAACAGGAATGGAAGTAAAAAGGGGGAGAGAAACAGTGTATGAGAATGAGAGTGAATGAGAGACAGCAAGAGAGAGAGTGTGTTTGAGGCAGAGAGAGAGAGAGAGGGAGAAAGAGCGAGAGAGAGAGACTTGAATCCCCATTAGAGATTCGATCTGTAAGAGCCATTATTGTGTATAGAAAAAACACTAACAGAACAGTATGTAATCTTATTATCATTAATATAAATATAACTTTATATATTTATTCTTCTCATATTTCCTTCCTATTATTGTGTGGTGTTGCATATTCAATATTTTGTCAATTATGCTCAGCATATGTTACTGATGGGTTACTAATCCTCCAGTGGAACAAATAAAGGTTATCTGGTCTTATGTAAATTCCCACATCTACAGCCGGAAGCTAACACAACTGTTAGCCTTCTGGAATGCTTGGTTTGACCTATCTGAAGCCTGGCTGCCTGGACAGTAGGTAAAGGCAGGGTCAGTCATTCTCGAGAACGCTTGCTAAATTCAATCTTAAATCAAAACAACATTCCTCCACGCCCTCTGCATTGAAACGCACTGTGAAGCAAAGCGTAGTACTACGGCTTTGTTGTTGTGATTGGTGTTTGCCACTTTGTTTATGCTCTTATTTACGGAGCCAGGGCTGTGTAGAAGTATCTGATAATTTTTTTAACACACACAGAGAAAAGCTAGCGAAAGGAGATATTTGGTGAATTTGGTGAATAAAATTTGTATTAGCTTACAATTAGCTTGCAATAGCTGACTTTACATTTAACATTTACTTTGTTAGTAAGGGATAAAGATCAATATAATCAAATCCAATTACATGTAGTCTAATCAAATCTACGGTGTAGAGCAGGGGTGGGCAAGTATTTTCAATTGGGGGCCACAACACTTTTTTAACAAACATGCTAAAACATTTTAAAATAAAACACAAAACAGCTAACTTAGTTAACTTGCATATTTATGCATATATAGGCTATTCCTATGCAACACAGTACCTGAGCCAGAGGGCCATGTGACATTTTAACTTGTACAATCTCATAAAAGGGTCGGCCATTTTGGTCTCAGTCTGGAGCCGTGGTGTGGGGACCAACATAAGGGAAACAGCATTATATTATTTATATTATATATATTATTATATTATATTAGAGGTGCGCATGACTAGCATACTTTAAGGTCTCGGTGGCTGATGGTCGGCTTCTTTAACACCCTCCATGTATTTATAGAATATGGCTATCATAGAGGCCTTCATTGGGCAGCTGGTAGCCATTTCCCTATCGTTCTCTCCTACAGGCCCGTTTAGAAAGCAAGCATGTGTTGGACCAGAGGTTAACACAGTCACACCAGTGGTCCCCATAACCTCATCAGAGGTACAATCCAGATATTTGTGCTTTAAATTATAGTTACAATACCATGAGCAAGTGATAAATGATCACTGCTAAACCAAAACAGTGTATGAACAATGGACACACTTTTTGTTGTTTACCAACCACAGCTGATGTGAAACACAACTTAATGTAACCTTCCCTATCGTTCCTAATATTATAGCAACTGTAATAAATGCATTGGCATGGCCTGGTTGACAGGCTGGCTTACTATTACATTGCCCAAAACATACATACATCATAGCAATCAAGTCAAGTCACCTGTATGATATTATATACTTTTGTATGGCAAAGTCAGAGAGAGGGAGAACCTATGACTATCACTATGTTTTATCTTTGATCCTTCCCAGTAGTATGGATTGCCCACATATATTGAAAATAGGATATGTACATGAGATAGGTTTACGAGTAATGAAAGGATTACACATCATTAGAATGAATTGTATCAGAGGAGACAGAAAGAAAGAAATAATGAGTGTGTACGTGCATGTGTGTGCATGTGTGTGTGTGTATGTTTCTGATGAAAGGCCGGCAAAAATTCCAATGGGCAGCTGGAACAAATCCAAAGAGGCCTGGAGGGAGCTGATGACTGCTACACGCACACACACACACACACACACACACACACACACACAAATCACAAAAGCTACCCTACCCCACCAACTAAAGCCTGCATGACAACCATCTTCATGACAGCCATAGAATTTAACATGGTGATTTAACGGCTATTAGCCAACCACTTGGTACACAAACCACCCCTAATGAGTGTGTGATATACATTATATATATATATATATATACATACATATACATATATATATATATATATATACATATATATATTAGGGGTGTAACGGTTCGTGTATTCATATTGAACCGTTCGGTAAAGACGTTGCGGTTCGGTGCATGCATGTTGAACGGTATGGTGCGAAGTTGTGCATAATGCGGAACCAAAATTCAGACCGAGAGTTTCACACGGAGCCTTTAAGCTGTAAACCCTAGCTCAAATTAGACCCGCATTTCATGCTTTCAAAACAGCG
>JAODUH010001097.1:0-13082 GCA_027564835.1 Typhlichthys subterraneus
TAATATAATGTTGTCACTGAGTCTGCCACTTGCTAAGATAATGAATCCTGTTCTGAAAGGTTGTGGTGCTGATCTGATGCAGGCCATTTCTTTGTAACCACCAGAAATTAAACATTGACAGACGAAAAGAAACAGTTTGGGTGAATCATTGAACACAACGCAGAATTGCAGTCGTTACATTAGCAATAAAAAAAACTAACACCCTTCTACAGAGTAGATACTTATTAGGCCTACTATAGATACAATCAATAATATGGAAAACCAAGTCTCTGAAATATTTAATTTAGGACACACACAAATACTCATGAACATATTCCACAATATAGTAACAGCAGTACAATGAAGACAGTACATCTTGTTAAGATCATATCGTACTGCATACTGTATTGCAATACTGTACATGCAACAAATATTGTCCTTAAAGGTGAATTTACCGATGCTGGATAAAGGCTTTTGATATTTGAACATATCAAAACAAAACACTTCTCCTTCAATGCTATAGGGTGCTCCCTCAGAACTCAGTCTGACTAGGCTGGGATAGTGTTGTGTGGTGTGGTCTGCACCACATTTGCATGTGCTCCCATTTACAGACTCAGCTGTTGAAACACCAAATGTTTTTTTCTGCACGCAGAATAGACAGCTATAGCGGCCCGTGAGGAAGTAAGATGGCTGTGTGATGGAAGTGTATTTGCTTACTTCACCTTTAAAATAAGTTTAATAACAGTCAAAAAAGAAAACTCTGTTAAAATGTTTTTTTTAATACTAATGATTTGCTCACAACAAACTTCATGGACATGATAATGATAAAATTGTTCTTCACAAAAAGCTCATGACGCTTCCTTTCTTCCCGACCTGATGAGGTTCCAATGCATAAAATCTGATAACTATCCTGGAAAGCACAAGGAGGAAAACTGTTAGTGTTAATGTCAAAGGCAACAGTTACTCCTCATTAATTAATTAGTTATTAAGCCTAAAAACCTGTAGGCTATATCACATATCACAGCTAATTGTTATCTGATTGGTCAGAAGTGGGGTGGTCAGGCTACATTTAAACGTCCTTGGAATAACTGGTCTAACTGGTGTTACTGATCTGTGGCTCTGTAGCCTATACTGTGTTGATTGATTCAATGTTAAACATGACGTATCCATGCTCTAACGAGTTGACACCATATATCCGTAATCTATAACCTCCAATTTTAGAATTAGGCTACCACACGAACCTGTCTTCAGACAGACCCAACTCCTTTGTAAGGAACTGGAAGATCTTGGCGCTGTGTTCCTTGTTCTTCTCGGCGGTGTCCGTGACGCCGATTGCAGACACCGACAGCGCTACGCACGGAGCACACGACCCCGCAATCAGCATAGGCAAGCCTGCATTCACCATCAGGTTCATTCTCTGCAAAATAAATGCACGGTCACAGACATTAATAACCTCGTAAGATAATGCCAGTCTGCAGCAATTCGACGTCTGTGTTGTGTTTGTGGCCATCATCAGTAGCCTATCCGGCGTAAACTATAGACTATTTGTACGTTTTGTAGGCTATGGAAAGTTTGACTGCATTGCAGGCTACGTGGGCTAAGCGTTGCAACATGCAGCCTCACTGTCAGAGCCTACAAATAACTCACGTCCTCTGGTTTCCCGAGGGTCGCAGCTGTGGAGGCGCACAGCTTCTTCAAGAAGTCTTCAGGGAACTTGTCCGCTGGTAAATTACTTTCCAAGTCTATGAAAGGCATCGTGTCTATATGCGTTGGAAATCAGAAGCTAGTGCTACAGAAGAGCTCTGCTGCCAGCTCAGCTCATTCTGGAGAGAGTCTACGGTTGATCGCCTCTTCTGGTCGCCTTGATTCATTTCACAATAAAAGTTGGAAATATACGTAGGCCTATTATATTTTTAATTGTCTTAAGAATATCAAGTCGGAATTAAAATAAAATGTGCTATAGGGCTACCTCATTGGCCAATAGGCCTATATATGTGTCTGATCTCTTTGGGAGGCAGTATAGCTGCCTGTCATTATAAATAATAATTATAGTAGACTATAATGATCGATGTTCAGAAATTACCCAATAACTGTGTGTCGATATTAATTATAGCCTAACGTAAGGCGATATATACAAAATATCAGTAGGTTACTATCTATGCATAAAGTGGTCGCTGCTGTCCACTAAGATAACCGCTAGATGGCAGCATGCTGTCGTTCCAATATGCAGTGATAATGGCAAAATGTCCCGTACAATTAACTTCACAATACAACTAAGATACTATTATATTACTTATTTAAAAGTTTGCACTTTATTACTAAACAGTCTTATTGTTATATCTATTTTGAAAGATCAATGCATAATTGCCTTAGGCCTATTCCTCTCATACTTCACCCTAATATTTTGTAAACTACAATCTAGCCTACTTGTCAGCCAGGCAACACTCAGTGAATACATTTACTCAGATGTTGAATAGCCTACTGTAGATATGCATTACGGAAATACTCAACTACATCCATGAAATCATATAACACTACAATTTTCACACCATTTTAGAATGCATAAAAATTGTAGTTTTAGAAAAATGAACTAAGAGAGGTGTGTTCAAATTCGGCAATCAAGGTGAACATTAAAGATGAATGTGTTTTGTTTGAACATTTAAATATGAACATTTTGTGTAAACATACCAAATTTTTAAATGCATACTATAAACCTTAGTCTAGTGTCCATGTTTGTTTGCAGAAGGCTGCCTCCTCATACTGTGTGAACCAAAATGGAAAACTGTTTGAAAACATTCACGAACGTTCCCCTTTGTTTCCATGTTGGCCACAATAATTGGAATGTACGAAACATAAAGTAAAATCCAATATTATAGCAGCAGTTTATTAAATTACCTGTACAATTAAAACCATTTCATAAGACCCATTGTCAACCAAACAAAGAAAAAAGAAAAAGAAAATATTGTATGTGGTGGAAAATGTACACGTCTCATTTTTAGGAAGAGTGTTTCTGTTGTGACAGCTGTTCTTCACACCAGTGACGTCACGCCTGCAGGAAAACAGAAAATGTGGAAAATCATATGCAAAAGGTCTCAAAATGTCAGCACATCTGTCAATGACCTCTTCTGTCAGTGATCTGTCAACACACACACATTTGACCTCATCTGAGCCGTTACATATACTAATTTTATTTCCTAAATTCAACAAACTGTAAACCTTCACAAAAGTGCTTTAAACACAAAAGGGCCTCATGTACATATACGTTAGCGAGCGCAGCCAGACTACAGATAGCGCATGCAGTTTTACATTGGATTTACGTTTAATTGAAATTCTATCAAAGGGGTTTTAAGCCCTTTGGTTCCCTAACTATTTGCAGTTAAGAGAGATAATAAAATACCTAAATCACTATAAAGCAGTCAAGTCAATCAAGGTTTTTATTCACAGAGAATTCTGCCGAACAGGAAAAGAACACATTCCTGTATAATCTTCAGTAATGACACATTAACATCAGTTTCACCCACATAGTCACTACTAGAATGTTATTATTTAGTGTTACAGTCCTTCAAACTTTCTTATAGCTCGGCTCCCTGCTGCTGTCACTTGAACATTGCAAGTTAGCAGCGTGTTCCTGCCATATACTTTCAATTGAACCATTTGTCACACACCTCTAGTTAGCTAAATGCATATAATCAAGTTCAAGCATGCTAGTCTTTAAAGAATATGTTTAAAGCATAAAAGAATCATCAATACGAATATTAATAAACATGGAATAATGACCCCTTAGATTATGATTATGATTATATGTATTCAATATAAGAATTACATAATAATACTGAAAGTAAATAACACAAAGATAATACATAGAATACCACATGAATATTGGTATTACTAAAAATCCCCATCAGATGTACTAGACTTGCGGCTGCGTGAGTGTCTACTCATCCATGCTTACAATAAGTTGTGGTGCCAAAAAGCAATAGCACAGCAGACTCAGAAAAAGAGAACAAGTTTAACGATCATGAAGTAGACCTATTTATAAATAGCCTACTTGTCTATATGTGTTGTCAAACCTAGAGAAAATGGGTGTAATTATACCCCAAAATAATTATGTTTGGATGACTATAACATGTAAATGAAAGAAGTTATTTATTTTAACAGCACACAAGGAATCAAATCTTCTCAGGACGTCTCTCCTCGGCCTGTGTCGGATGAATCTTGCCATTGCTTGCTTCCTGTGTTCAAGGAAATGCGCTCACTGGGATAACACCTGCTTTTCAGAGGCGGAGAATTTTCACCGCAAAAAAAACGACTTGCGCATTGCGTCAAAGTTTTCAAACATTCAACGGAATGGTTAATCACTCTCTCCTTCTGCAGCATCTCCTCCCGTTTGTTTGCGCGACACTCCCAATCTCCCCTCGACCCTCCCATGAATGCATATGCATGAGTATGAAACAGCAGCTTGCAGTTCTGTGCTCCTTCAGCAGGCAAAATAGCGTTTTAGCCATGATGTGGCTAAAAGTTACGTACATACAATGTATTTTTAGGCTCAATTTCAACGAAATTACGCCTAAAACGGGCTCCAACACGTTAGTACATGAGGCCCAAAGTGTCAATATTAGGTATGACTTACCGTGAGAGTACTTGCACTGTTTGAGCGCTTCGTTGAAGCCCTCACAGAGGGTCAGGTCAGCCTGTGTGGTGGCACAGTCCAGGAACTGCCGCACCTCAAAGTGGCAGGGGGTGGAGTTGGTGGGAGCCGGTTTGGGGGGCTCCTGGGAAAGCAGAGACAAGCAAGCTAAATGCACCTAGAACCAGCTATTTCAATTATAGCAATGTTTATGCCCGATAGCTCTCACTGCATGTGTTTATGCCTGTTAATTGGTAGATTATGCACTAGGGGTGCACGATATTGATCAAATGTGATATTGCTATATTGATCACGAAAATTGCAATATTGATATTTCAATATTTTAATAAAGTCAAAACACAAAGGTTTTTGGAAATGCATCAAAATATATTCAGAACATATCAAAACACATTTATTTTCAACTGACTGCACTGGTACAACAACAGTAATTCCAAGCTATCGAGGAGGCCTTTTGACCATTAATGTTTCCTCTTCGATCTCAATTATGTCATCAGCTTCCTCAGCCACACATCTTACTTTTCTGTCTAAATCAAACACAACTAAGCAAAAGAGCCAATGGATGCATCTCTCCACAAAATAAACAGAATATTGCACTTCCTGCAATATTTTCGATATGTAATTGTGCAACGTGATAACAACACTGACTTGACACCCTTATTATGCACCGCTTAAAGCCAGTTCACACGAGTCACGTACTTGCGTATGCGCTGCCATTAGAATGCATCGGAATTAATGGAAGCGTTAACACGTCAATGGCGTCGTAGTACGTCTAATTAGAAAGTCTATTTTTCTACAGTTTTACAACATTCTTCAAAAAGTTTATATTTTCTCCAGTGATACATTTTTGCTTGTGAAGAAGTAATTTGAGGCTGGAACATGGGAACAGGTACCATATCGATGAAGTGAACTGCACATACACAAATAATGAGCTGGACAAATGCATTTCCCCAAAATGACAATGCACCACCTTGTTATATAAAACTAATATATTAATTAATTTGAAACAATAGCATAGCTCATCCTGGTATAGCTCACCTGATGGGCAGTCTTGGCTGCCTCAGAGCTGCTGCTTCCTCCCCCCCCACTAAAAGCTCCAGTGAGGGCACTGCCCATCACATGGCCCACAGCAGAGCCAACTGCCACCCCAGCAGCTGTCGTGGCCATCTGGGCCATGAGGCCTGGTCCTTGGGACGGAGCTGGCGCCGTGGCGACGGCTGCTGGAGGAGGGTGAGCCGGGGGCGGGGCATGGGATGGAGCGGGTCTGTGGAATGGAGACAGATGATGATGTTCCAAATGGAATAGTCAGTCATTCTGGAGAAAGCCATCAAAACAGAAGCACCCCTGCCTTCAATGCCATAGGGTGCTCCCCAGAAGCTCCGCCCCACACATGGGCAAGGCATATTGCAGCAGTATTGTTGTGAGGTGCGGTCTGCACCACACTGTTTGTGTTTGTGTTCCTATTCTTTTTTCAACATGCACAGAGAATGCTACATTAGCAGACCCCAAGGAAATATTTGGTGAATATACCACCCCCACCCCAATATTGTGCTGGATGTTAGCCTTGGCAATTAATAGCAAACATTCAAATAATGCCTCCATGGCTCTTTGTAAATCACCGCCTACTCTTCCGAATACTTTTCTGATGTTCGGTGCAGGTGGATTTAGTCTTCTTAGTTTAAGAAGAATTAGTTGACTGCTTAAACGTTTATCTGCCATAGGCTCTTATTTTTAGATTGGCCTTGTCATTGCATAAGATTTTTAATAACATTTTAAAATGTATACATTTTACAAGTAGTTTACAAAAAGCTTGAGAAAATTAAGCAAGTTATAAAAGCAGAATGATCAATAATTAAAATATAAAATATATGTTCAATTCTATTCTTTGTTTAAAAGGCCAAGTAATATAACTACTTTCTTTTCAGAAGAACTAGCCACTAATAAATGACAGCTTTCACCTAGTGACCTTCTACGTTAGTCTCTGTAACCCATGACGCCATCTCAATTATATCCTAAATGTAGTTTATAGAGTAGGACATAAATCAAACTGAAATAATAAATAATGCATGACTAATACACTATTATGATTACTATATCGTTAATAGAAACGTGGGCTATATTCAGAAATAACTAATAACGATCGTATTACATTACAACAGCGTAATTTGCAAGCGTAGGCATATATGCCTACTGCATTAGTATTCTCACTTTACCTCGAAGGAGCCGAAGGACGGCTGCGGCTTCCTCTAACCATTTTTCACTTGTTTAAGACTTCCAGCCGGGCCAGAAGAAGATCCTGCGTTGTTTCTAAAAAGTGCAGATCCAGATCAGGCTGCCGGTGACACACGTGTATGACCTTGCGTAGGTTGTTGCTTCCAGATATCGCGAGATCAGGGCGTTCAAAGTACATTTAGGTTTTCTTTGAATGCCTTAATTCGTATGTATTTAACAGCCACATTGCTCGGTTTTGTTTAGAAATTATCTTACGTATTATCTTGTAATTATTTGTAATTGTCTTTCATATGTGTTGGTTCCACTACCGTAAAGCACGTGCCTTTTACCCAAAAACTAATGTTTACGAACATGAACGTATAGGCTACCGTACCGTATTCATCATTATCATGTGTTCTAGCACGGTTCTCTTGTTCATGGGCGATAATAACTTGCTAATAATCAACCTGTAAAGTTAATAACAAGTAATATGGAATTTCCGATAGACGGCAGAATATTTGAGCCTAATCTGTGATTTGCCTCAACTGCTCCTGAACAGCAGGTGGGGGTGTTTCTCTGTGTTTACTGTAGAAAACGACGGAAATCGCTCGATTATGTAGCATTTGTGCTAGCGGTTTTAGCTATATAGCATACGATCTTAAAGGTTCAGTAATATTCCTCGTCTCTTTACATGAATGCACCTCATTCGTGCGCTTTCTAGTTTGTAATTATTCTCTAGGTCGACATAATTTGTTTCACCCATCATCATGTCGTCGCCAGCTATGGAATTTAATTCCCAGATCGCCTCGATTATGGAGGTTTTAGCCAACGCCGCTGTCGCCGAAATCTGTAAAGTTGTGGACGATGGATACGCAGTGGTACACTTAGAAATGTCCCAGAGCCAGAAGGAGAACGATTTTCTCCGTAGGAAAATCAAATTGCTAGAGCTGCAGATCGCTCGGTACAGGGCAGAGAGGATGAAGGGTTCCGACAGCTCCACTAACAACCGTTTCCCCGGTGTCCGCCTCCTGAACCGACATCGGGACACAACAGGTAGAATACTGTAAACCAGGGCCATGTAGAAGACGTGGCTTTGCTAAACGAAGCTTTCATATCAGTAAACTTCTTATTGAAATACTTTACCCACTAGATTTTTTGGTGTGTTGGATCAGGTGACCCTGACAAATATTCAACATGTTGGTCATTGGATAAATAATAATATTGGGTGGAATCTGTGTAGCCAGACACTGTATTCTCTGCCTTCTCAGGTCCATCTTTTCAAGCCAGAAACCGGTTTCTCAACAGAGTTTGCGCAAACCAGTCTGAAACAAAGACCCAACCCATCAACCTTGAGCAAGACACCGATCAAGAGGTGGTCACCACAACGAAAGTTGAGGTAGCTCGTCTAATAAACTCGTAAAAAGATCATATTCACACCCATTGACTATTTTTTATTTTTTTACCTTAGTAAGGAGCAATGGGCTAAATCAATATCATCATTACTTTAATTATCAGTAAATAGCAGTGAAGGTTTATAATTGCTTTCCAATCATTTGTGCCACAGATCTGTTAGCTTTGTATATTTGGGAAGCTTCAAAATGTGCTTTAGAAGTGTATTTATATCCATCCTTAAAAATGAGAAAACAAGGGAACTGGAAAAGGCAACGACAAAAATTAGACTGTTCTATCAGACAGTGATCCATAATCCTCTTATCTCTCCCCATTAGTCTGCAGAGGATGATAGAGAAGAGCTCCTGATTGTCAAGGTGGAGGGGGCAGGGGAGACCAAAGACCCGGAGGTGCCGGTCGAGGCCTGCATCGGCGCTAGAGGAGGAGATGACTCCGCATCGCCCCCTGGTGGACTCCATCACAGTGAAACGGAGGTCAGTGGCTCTGACATCATCACCATTGTCGTCAGCCATTGTGACACACCATACAGCCACACTGACGACCCCGCCTGTAACTCCCAGCTGGAGCTAGCAGGGAGCGGCGTCGCCGCGGGGACGAGGCATAAGGACAAGGGACGCCGCAACGCGCTTAGTCAGGCTCCGGCAGCCATGAGCGACGACGTCATCGACGTGGAGCGCGCCTCACTGTGCCTTACCCGACAGTCCGAGCGCCTCCCCTCAGGCGCCAGCGCGAACGGTCGCCTCGCTCACGAGCCCTGCGTGCTGGAGGTGGTGGTCATAGACAGTGCAGGAGAGCAGGAGGCAGGAGAGGTCCAGACGAACGCAGAGAGGGGAGCGCCACGAGGCACGAGCGGCCCCGCGTCGAGCACGCCGTCCACCGGGGTTCAGGCAGCGCTGTTGAGAGCTTGTTACCAGGCTAGGCCCCGGTTTCACGGACTCGGCTACGGCGCCCCGGGAACCTCCAGCGGTCCCGTTAGCTACCCAGGCGCCACAGAGGTGCCACCCGTGCGCCACTTGAACACGGCATCGCGCGGCAGGCTTCACCTCAGCGGCCCCGCCCGCAGAGCCCCCTCTCCCGCCCGGGCGTATCCGCAGGCAGGCTTCCCCCCGGCGCCCAGGCCTTACGTCTGCACCACCTGCCCCAAGCGTTTCCACGTGGAGGCGGACCTGAAGCGGCACGTGGCCTGCCACTCCAGGAAGAAGCCGTACGCATGTCACACATGCGGCAAGAGCTTCGTGTGCCAGAGCCAGCTGGAGATCCACGGCAACGTGCACACAGGGGAGAGGCCGTTCAGATGCGCCGTGTGCAACCGCCACTTCACCAACCCCAGCAACCTGAAGAGGCACCAGAGGATGCAGCATTACGGGGGGGGGGGGGGCGGGGTTGCCGGAGAGAGCCGTGAACGCCCACGCGCACACGTAGACACGCGCAACACCAAAGATGCAGGACAAGATGGAGACTTCCTTTTTTCCCCCCCAGTGACTCCACTTATTTGCAAGTGACTACACGATAGAGGGAGATACAGTAAATAGCCTAAGCAGTGGTGGATGTGGGAATGAGGACATGGAGAACAGCAGACCACAACAGCAATGTCTAACTACGCTGCTGCTTAAGGTGTTCACAAAACAGCAAAAATCCACAACAAAGAAAAATAGCGTAAAAGGCATTTATCCTTTTATTGCACATTTCAAATGATTTACTTGTTTCTCATGATGTGTCACTAATCACTCAGCCCCCACAATGTTTATAGGCTATCTAAACTCTAAACACATGTAGGGTGTGTGTGTCTCAGGCACACACTTGCACAGCCCCCCCCCCCCCAAATACACAAGTGTTTGGCGTAGGTTATGGTGCTGCTAATACATCTCAATCGTGTGTCTTTATCCCACCCAATCAGGAGACAGGGAGAGACGAGAAGCAGCAAATACGTATTTTACAACGCTGTTGTCTGTTAATCTTTTAATCATTGCGTTTCTGATAACTGTAGAGATTACAATACTACCGTAACCACTGTAGTTTGCAGTGGTGCAAATGGCAGGAGAGGTTAGGGAAAACTTGGAAGGATTCCAGACATCAAAATTAAAGTGGAGTTTCCCGCAAGTCTAAATAGTTCCATTCCATTTGTTTTTTTTCCCAGTCAGCCGTGAGAAGATACTACTGTATATTAAATGAAGTGGTTAAGCACTGCAGCTATCACATTGTCACCACCACTGCACTTGTTTGGTCAGTACATTTACTGTGTGAAAATACAAAGACTTATTTTTATCGGTGTGTGTGTTTAAAAATTAGATGTTCACTACAGTTTATAACACATCTATAGCGTACAGTAAATAAACTAGAAACTCACCAAAGCCCTGTAGCAGTATAGGCTATTTAATGGTTTTCCAGCGTGTATTCTCTGAATGTACAATAGGAATTTATTTGTTTGATTTTTGATCTTTACAAATTGGTGCTGCCAGTCAGACGGACTCTGCTGGATATAACTATGGGGCGACAGTGGCGCAGTGTGTAGAGCTGGCTCGATCCCGGCTAACTCCTCACCAAGTGTCAAGGTGTCCTTGAGCAAGACACCTAACCCTAACTGCTCCCCGTGTTTGGTCGCGCCTTGCATGGCAGCTATCTACAGCAGTGTATGAATGTGTGTGTGAATGGGTGAATGTGATGCAAAATACTGTAAAGCGCTTTGAGTGACCGGAAGGTTGGAAAAGCGCTATATAGATGCAGTCCAGTTACCATAACTAATTTGTTTCCTAGAAATTAGAAATGCTACTGATTTTATCATATAAAATAATCAATAATAGCATAATGAGCTTAATGTTTCTTTACGGAAAGAGAGCCAGGAGATTTGAGCAATGCCAGTTTAATTTGATTGAGCCGACTTGTAGGCAATGTGTATAATGGCAACATTTTACTGCCGACATTTTATATTGTATTTTTATGGACTAATTAAGGAAATTCCACACTGCAGTTCTGTCAGGCTGTGATATTGTTATTTTTTATACTAACAGACACAATGCGCCTTTATTCACAATAATATAATCCACAAATAAATAATATTGTTTACATATTTAATGAATTATCCTTGTTTGTTTTTTTATTTTCAGTCAATCACTGAATTGTGTGATTTGGATTAGTCAAAACTAAATGTCCAATCAGTGACTCACAAATTAGGATTTTGAATAAATCAAAAAACTTTATGGTTAAAAAGGAACTAATATTGGAAAATGTGCAATGTCTGTGTGCGCCATCTCCTCTAAGAGTTTGGCAGATTCAAATATGTTGGTGTACGGTGTAGCCTTCTCCGTTCTTTGTATCAATTAAACACCTCCCTCCTCTCCACAGACTCTCGCATGGACAGGTCTACCGGGCATGAAAAGCTCTCACACAGAGGTAGAAATCCACCATAAAGAAAAAGGTAACCCTGCCTTTCAATTTGTCTGCCCAGGCACATTATCATTTTATATTTTCTAATCTTTCAAGTATGTCTGGTTGATGTTGTCACCCAATGATGCAGAAAGCCACGAGAAACGCAGTCCTTCTCGAACACTGCCGACATTTCCAAAGACCAGTGAGACTGAAGACAACGAGCGTCCATCTTGTTCTAAGTACCCAAAGTTTAAAGAAAACACACCAGCAGCCTTCACCCAAAACGGGGACATCCTCTGTTCCGTGCCCTCCTCTGACTGCAGGACACACAGCAGCGCTGGTGATAACCACAGTAGCGGGTCTACACGCAATGGCATCGGCCCACTTTCTGACGCGATGGACCCAGGCAGTGATGTCAGATTGTCGTGGTTGCAGCATGATGATGGACAAGCCGTCCTTCAGGAAGGCAGGAGTCGTGCAGGAAATGAAACGCCTTTGGGGAGCCTGTTCACGCCCCAGTATCGGCCTCTACCATGCCTCCAAATGCCCGTCGGGCCAAATGTACCTGGTGAGGTGATGCTAGACTCCAGTGGAGCCATCAATAATCACCTCTTCGCCTTTAATAACTGTCCTGTCAATCCCACTGTCGCCACGGGAACGGTGGAACACCAACACGAGCCCGGTCTGCCGTTCCGGTCGGACGCGCGTCAGATTTCCCTCAATGCCAGTTCACTGCCATCGACCGATCAGAATCAGCACTCTGAGCCATCGACCAGTCATAACCAAGAGTCTGGGCCCGCGGAGCAGCGCCACCTGCTGCCTCACGGCTGCGTGTTCTGTGCGCGGCGCTTCGCCCACCTGTGCCAGCTGCGGATCCACGAGCGCGTCCACACCGGGGAGAGGCCGTACCAGTGTGCCCGGTGCGGGAAGAGCTTCGGGCAGTTCTGCAGCCTGAAGCGCCACCAGATGGTGCACACGGGGGAGAAGCCGTACCGCTGCCCGCAGTGCGGTAAGCAGTTCTCCACGTCCAACAACCTCAAAGTGCACCAGAGCGTGCACACCGGGGAGAAGCGCTTTCACTGCTCCCATTGCGGGAAGAACTTTTCATTCCTCAGCAACCTCATCCGGCACCAGGCCATACATGCTAGTAAATAGAACCACCGAGGTTATATGCAGGAGACGTGCAATGGGCCGTTTCAAAGGTGGCGGCCGAGTGGCAAGGCTGGCTTCGGAGGACTTCTAGTAGAACGGCATACACGTAATAACTTTGCGTGTGTGTGTGTGTGTGTGTGTGTGTGTGTGTGTGTGTGTGTGCGCGCGCGCTAGGGGTGCACGATATTGATCAAATGTGATATTGCGATATTGATCATGAAAATTGCAATATCGATATTAAGTTCGATATTTTAAAATCACAAAGGTTATGGGAAAAGGCATTAAAATATATTCATAACATATGAAAACAACACATTTT
>JAODUH010001098.1:0-12485 GCA_027564835.1 Typhlichthys subterraneus
AGTTTTCTGTTGTTTCTCATTTCTTCTTGTTTAATTTAATTTGTTCCCTTCATCCTTTGTTCAGATGTTTTTAACTGAAAAGCACGTTGAGTTGCACATTGTGTATGAAAGGTGCTATACAAATAAAGTTTATTATTATTATTATTATTATTACTATTATTATTATTATGTTGCACAATGCTAGCCTGATAATATGACTGAACGAGCATGTTGTCAGCATCCCATTATTATTCCTGAATGCTCAGGAAACAAACGGAGATGGGGCATCATTAATGTAGCCATAATAATATAACAATACTGAGGCGCATGCAATATGAAATGCTTACTCAAAATTGCTTCTAGCACAAGACTCCAGTCACAGCCTCATTTCCCAGTAGAACTTATAAATAGCATTAGAGGCTGTAATAACACACTTCATTGCTGAAATCAATGTCAAGTTACACTGACCTGATTCTTTCAGTCCAAGGGAATGCTGTTTTGCATTAATTTGAGTGTATACCTCCTGGTAAACTGTCAATATTATGTGTGCTTGAAGGAATTTAATAGATATGTAGGCCTACTACAAAAGATCATACCCTTATTAACTAGAGGAAAAAAATTATACCACCTATAGGACCATAATTTATGACTGCTCATTGAAGTATAGGCACCCCAACATTTAACAGACATTAGCAGGTATCAGTACGCAGCTGACAAAATAGCTTCTATTCTTCATGTTAGCCTCCCATATACTGATTCCACACAACTATCTCCCTCTTCATCGCATTGACAATATGAAATTGCCTTGAGAAGGGCCTTTATTTTACCGTTACATTCATTAATCAGCTGCATGCTACTGCTGTGACTTACAGTATAGATACTCATAGGCCTATTGCAGCAACAAAATATACAGTGCAGCATTCATTTGATATCTCAAGCCCTGATTGACTGTTATAACCACTCGTCAAAGAATTATTAGGTGATTTCTTCCATATGTTCTAGACAGTTAAGGTTCTCTGCTTAAAAAAAAACCAACCTGGATAATAAGTTGGATAAATAGAGTACCATATTTGTAGGCCTAGCTTCTGTATCTTGTTGTTTATAACCTAAACATTGAGTGTTAGTAAAGCAAGGATTCCAACATGGTTCTATGTTCACATAATACAGGGCCAAATAAGATTAACTATTTCAATAAATAAATATGCCATATACATAATTAAGGTGAAAGCAATATTTTCCTATGTCTTTATCCTGATGGATCGCTGTCTTCTCGTAATGCGGGCTAAACTTCATTTCACCATGCTGCGTGTTTTAATAGTTTCATTTGCCCGGCTGGATTAGATTTTGATTGAATTTAATCTTCTCAGTTATAATGGGGTGATTGCAGAAACTGCGTCGGCAGCATTCAGGGTAAAATAGCTGAACAGAAAAGCACATTGGTTTGTAATAACTATACAGTAGAACCTATATATGATAAACAAAACACAAAAACAGAATAATGCTTTGCATTTGTTATAGTTTATACAGTTTATGTTATATGTATGCTATATGTAATAACATATGTTCAGTTTTTACAATAAAAACATTCATTAACTATTCTCAAATGGTAAAAAGACATTAGGCTAATTAGATCATTAGATTCTACCTTTGTGTTTAAGGAGTCACCACAGAGGACAAGGGAATGCTAATTTACATTTGAAGGAGAAAATGGTATAGCCAACCAACTACAAAGTACAGTGTGCAAACAAACATAAGCAATACTACTTAAGTGATGTCGTACAGCAGGGGGCAGCAAATGCTTCCAGTTTTGGGACTGCTATTCTGTTGTGTTTCAGTCTGGGTTGATTGCGGCATGCTACCAGGGCTACGTGGATGTGGTCATCGCCCTCTCCCAGTGCCCGCACATCGACGTCAACTGGCAGGACAATGAGGGTAACACATCCCTCATCACCGCTGTGCAAGCAGGTAGACCAGAAGGTGTTTAGTGTAGTCAATTGTCCAAATGTTTAAATTGCGATTTTATTTTTAGCTTTTTATTTGTCAGTGGAAGAGCAAATTAATAACCTATGTACATTATTTTCATTATGAAAATCCATAAAGGAAAGAATGTATGTAATAACCCCCTAAAATCAATAACCAGAAAGAGGAAATATTATTTAAATTACATTTTGTTATTAAATTAATGATGGAAGGATATGCATGGAATTGAGCCAAAAATAAAGGCAGAAAACACCCTAAATATAGGAACAAATCACATTATGGGGAAATGTCAATTAATTTGATTTGCCGTATTTTAAAGGTCCCCTGTTTAATTGTGTTATAGTGACCTGAAAAAAAACTTTCTGCCCCAGCCTTTTTGTCAAGTAGAAACATGCCCAAGTAGAAAATGTGGCTGCCATGGCATAGAGCTATGCCTGCCTTGGACAAATTTGAAACCAAAACACATTTTTTCTAATGCTGGTTTAAACCGCAAAGGTAATGAATTTCACATCAATACAGCCACATGTATCCGACCTGCGGAGCCCTGGCCTGCACATCTGCTAATCATGAGTAATGTCCTATTGCGGTCTGTGATGAATAGCTCCAGACTGGTCTTCATTTTCTGCTACATTAAGGGGGCTATTGATCCCCTTTTGTGACAAAGTACTCTCATACACCTCAGGGAAGGAGAGGTGAATTAGAAAATCCACAAGTAAGAGTCCACAGAGATTCAGAGAAAACCATACTTCTTGAAATTCTGAAGGTCTCATCCAGAAAAGCAGTCATGAAATGTTACCTGGACTACTACCACCATCAAAAATACTAATGAGTTAAAAGGAAGAAGTAAGTTATCATGTTATCTTGCAGACCCAGGCTTAAAGGATTTGCAAAGGCCTACAGTTAACTGGATGGAATGGAATTGAGCATTGTGTTGTCAATGTTAGACAGAGAGACACCTTCAGTTTGATGTTACACATCCCTATGTTGTCAGGCGGTTAAGGCACGTGGAAGAAATGACATTGTCCAGTATGAAGTCAAAGTGTGGCTCAATACTGTGGAGTATTGTGGCAGTGTGTGCAAAGGGTTGTCCATCTATTCTTGGTGGAATGTCCTGTTTCTGTCCCGCAGGTCATATCATGATCTCCAACTACCTGCTGAACTACTTCCCCAGGCTGGACCTAGAGATGAGAAACTGTCACGGTTTCACAGCCATAATGAAAGCTGCCATGCAGGGCTGGTCAGACTGTGTCAGGGCACTGATGCTGGCAGGTGACCCTCACAGAACTAGCCTCGTTGCCAGGGCTGCATCTACAATGATGCTCCCTGTAGGCCAGTGGGTTCTCAAACTGGGGGTCGGGACTCCCCGGGGGGTAGCAAGACACAGAGGAGGGGGTCACAATATGATTTTCAGAAATGAAATAACAATTAAAAATTATTAAAATGGAATAGTTTAGTTTACTAGTTAGTAATAGTACAGTTTATACATTACTTTGATATATTCTGCTACTAGCCTGCATTAAAATACTATCAAATAATTATATGGCTGTTATTCTTCTACCACCTCTGGGGATAGCGGGGGTCATGGTCTGGCACTGTTATTTTGGGGGATCGCGAGCTGAAAAGTTTGAGAACCCCTGCTGTAGGCTACTGTAGTTTACCCTCTAAACTTTCATTGTTTATTGATCCATGTGCTGTATGAGTCTATTGTATTGTACATGAAGAACATGAATGTCCTTCAAATACAACATTATTATATTTAGTAAACAAAATATTACAATAGGGACTAGACCTTGAGTCACAACCCTCTCCAGACCAAATGTTGCATACTGTATTTCCAGGAGGCAATGTGGAGGCTCGGGACTATGGTAGGAAGATGACCCCTCGTCAATGGGCCCTCTTCACGGGTCAATATGAAACGGCTAACCTGATGGAGAGGCTGATGGCCCAGCCGTGCGCTGAGCAGTTCTGCCTCTCTTTCCCCCTGGAATGGCCCAAGCTACAGGTTAATGCAGTTACATCAGACAGCTGTATACGGGAACCTCAGATATAGTGTGCTCATAGTGAAATGAAATGCAATGGATGATAAACGCAGAACGCTATATCCTTTCATTTGACAGAAATGTGAAGGTGTCAGCATTAACGTTAGGATTGAATGGTACGTTAATAAGTAATACATGTTGCATATGCATATGTGTAACTAAGTTGGCGCTGATGACGACATGCTGCTGGTCATTCATATTAGAACGTCTGATTACGATAATTAGACATATGACCTAGCTATAGCATATAGATATTAATTGACACATACAGTAATTGTAGGGATATTTTGGTTAGGGCATCTGCTCTATGGCTGTAACTGTTAAAATGTTAATGTTGCGCTCTGGTCTAGAGATAACAAATCATCAATATCCGTAGGCATCACAAAGCTGCAATACTGTGCATGTGCGAGACTGTGATAGGAAGGTACAGATGCAAGGTTTTAAACCAATCAGGAAAGGGCTCTGAATCAAAGCACATTCCATCTTATCCGGGGGTGGCCCTGAATGTCTCTACAGGAGCTGGTGGAGGAGGCCCGAGCACCAAAGTCCAGCTGGAGACGGCTCACCAGCCTGACATCCTGCTGCCCTTTCACCTTCTACTTCAGCAACAGGGTTAACCCGTCAGACGACGGCGTCCTGGACTACACGGTGTGCGTCACCACCAGCCTCCGCAGCCCGCTCATCGCCACCGCTTGCCAGACGGTGTGCCCGGGGGTAGCAAGCTGCCTGTGGGCAAGCGCCGCCACTCCGTGCAAGAGATCCTCCACAGGCAGCGTGTGCTGGAGCTGAAGCGCACGGGCCCTGAGAGGCTCCACAACTACAAGAGCTTCTTCAAGGACTCACGCAGCCTCCTGGTGCCCAGGAAGACGGAGCGCAGGGCCAGCCTGCAGCCGGCACTGCTGCCGCCGGGGGCGGTCTTCGGGGCGTCCGTGCGGTCCCCAAGTGCACATAGAAGATGAAGAAAGGGAGGCTGGAGAACGAAAGCATGAGGAGGAGCCCTGCGATGAAGAGGAGGTGAAAATGAGACAAGGAGTGGCTGGATGAAAGGAGGGAAGAGGGAGAACATGAGGAGAAGAGGTTGATATGAGTGGAAGTGTCAGGCTGAGGACAGGCCACTGGACGATCCGTGTCCAGAAATTAAAGGTAGAGTAATTGATGCTGGAGAAAGACTATTGATATTTGAATATGATCAAAAGACAAACACCTCTCCCTTCAATGCCATAGGGTGCTCCGCCCGCTCACATTGGACACATATTACCAAGGCTAGGGTATTGTTGTGTGGTGCGGTCTGCACCACTTTGCTTGTGTTACCATTTACATATAGCCAGGACTGTGATTAGACACCGAATATTTTTTTCAGCACAGACATAGAAGGAAGCGGACCTTCAATAGATATTAAATTAATTTGACAAAAAAGTATGTTAGCTTAACAATCGCTGACACCAACCTTCAGGGAGTTGAGCAGAGAAAGACCAGTTAAAATACCAAGAGAGCACACTGCAAAAATTAACATCTAACTTAGTGTGATCATCTTGTTTTTAGATTTTAAATCCAGTTGGACGTGTTTCTAATTTAAATAGTTTATCTAGTGACTTAAATTAAGTAAATCTGCAATTAATTTAAGAAATCTTATCAAGTGGATTATATTTATATTTGATAGGGAATTGTTTGCAGTGAAGGAATGAGTGGATATGATAAAACAAAAGTGACATAAATGACCACGACATACATATTCATAGGGAAGCCAAGCATAGGGAACCCTTGAATTTTCATTGGAAATTCAACGGTTCAGAAGCAGTTTTACCTGCCGAGAAATAGACCTATACTGTTCAACAAAAGAAAATTGAAATTGACAGCTAGCTGCTAAAGTGGTTGAGCCTTGTGAAAAGGACTCCCACTCAGGATTATTCTGACATAAAATGAAACCATCTGCAGTGTGACTTACATGCACTGCTGCATTGCATGCTGGGATACCCCAATCACCCAAACCATCACCAAACTATACAGTAGTAACCAGTGTGTATTCCCATGAGGCAGGCCATACATTCTGAATGGACCTTTGGGTAATGTATAAATGTGACTGCTCTTGTGAGGACTCGGGGAGAGAGGACATATGAGTACTTTCCCCAGAGGATGCTGTAGGATTTCACTGTTATACTGTACAATGTTGTTGTGATATTCTTGTACAGTATCCTCATCAAATGGACATCTTCTTTGAGCCGCTTGTGTTCTTTGAAACGCTTGTCTCTGGACTGTGGTGACTGGGTTGGTCGTCACCGCCTTGGTTACTCACTACCCTCTACGAATATGATTCTCAAACTGTAGCTTCAAAGACATCATGTGTCCATTCTTACAGCATGTGACTGTTTTGAGTTTGACCAAAGCCGATAATTAATCACAAGTTAGAAAGATAACTATGATAATGACAGCTATTCATGTTCAATAGGTTAATGGCATTACTGGAGCATCACATTGTTTTAAGGAACATTCCTATCTGAGGCAATTTTCAGTTCAATCAATAACACTAACACTTTGTTTACCAATATGAGGCACAGACAGTTATATTTTATCTATAGTATATTGAGGTATTTGGCATCTGATAATATACATCCATTCATTTCCAGATTGATTGAACTGAATCCTCCTGACAGCTATGCCATTTATTGAACTGTGAATTAATAGTTGAAATTTGCTTTTGATGTCTTTTATGCACCTATGTATCATCCTATATTATCATAGTTACTCAAACTCCATATATCAAGAACGTACAGTTATCTTACCTACCGGTATTGTTATACAATATTATGTTTGTTTTTCAATAAAGAGTATATTTCTGCTTTGTGCACCTCTTACAGTGTTCTTGTTTACAGGCTTAGCACGTTATCACGGCTGTGTTTGTTCGCAGGAAGAGTTCTCATCCAAAACATTTATGTCCTGTCTCTTTCATTCAACCTTCGCTTGCCATGGGTGGATATTTGAAACCTTTTGCGTAGCTTTTGAATTTAGTCACAACACATACAGTATACAGTATAATCCAGCACATACTGTATTTCAGTTCTGATATGAGGAAAATAACAACAACATAGAAACCAGGAAAAAAAGGAAGACAAAAAATGCACAATAGAATACCAATAGAAATGTATAACGGTTCCTAATGGTATTGCTCTTCTAATGGTATTTTCCTGATGGTTTAATACCGCAGTGTAAAATATCCTAATTGTGTGATGTGATAATTCTAGAATTAGCATGTTTTCATGACATTAAATATAATTGTGAGTCTCATTCTAAAATACAAAATGCTTTTGGCTTCTTTACAGCTCTAGGCTGTAGCATCTCTGCATCCCATCGCTTCCATTAGCCTATGCATATATAATAAAGGCCAGGCTATAGCTTGGGTGGGTAAGGTTTCCTTAACTCTGTCTGAGTAGCCTGCCTTATAAATTTTCAAATAGCCTACATCCTCCTGAATTCTTCAAAAAATGGTTAAAACACATTTTTGGTTTAGTAGGGATTGGTATATATGCAATATATGCTTATCAGTATATGTTGCTGTAACTCTCTTGACAACCCAGTTACCCAGACATATACATCTTTTCCATGAGTGAGTTGTGCTACTGTATACTTCCTTTTGCACTGAAGAAAATAAATAAACAAAATGTGTGAAATAGGTTCCGTAATTGTTTCTAAAAACCAGAACAGCAAACCAAAACGCTTGCATAATAGTGGGTTAACTGAATATAGTCGCCTTGCAGGGGGGTAGTTTTCACAGGCTAAAATGGCCGCCGGACTGACCGACACAACAGTACCTCTATTCACCACTAGAGTTCACTAATGACCATACAATCACAAATCACAAGACTGTTCCTACAAGTCAGTGTGCCGCAACTTTACACAAATGTTCACATGCGTGCAGGAACCTTCCATTGTACCGACATGAATTCAGACAATTTGCATACGCTGGTATGCACCCACCCACCCACTCACATAGCCTACTCAATGCACACGCACACACAGACACACATGCCGGCCAGAATTACATATTATCTCTTGAGTGGCCATGCAATTAAAATGTTAAAGGGCAAAATGGAATACTCCATCTCTTGTATTCCTGCAGCACTGAAAAGCTCTTACTCAAAGCTCTCATTGTTATATTTCCTTCCTTAAAAGGGATAGATTTCCATACATTGTTAATTATATGCCCTATTTTCATGTTATAAGGAAAAATCCAGGTCATATCAATTGAATATACATGGAAAACCTATTAGAACCTTTTTATTCAAACCGAACCAAGGCGGTTTAAGGTAACACAAAAGAAAATACCCAATTTTCATCTTTGGCAGCAGAACAAACAACTCCAAAAAGCAGTCTCTTCGATGGTCCATTTATATTTTTGGAGGGGTTGCAATCTGTTTGAGGCAATAGAAATACTCAACAATTGTCTTTTTAAAACACATTTTGTCTAGCAACAAAAAAGATTTCAACATTATACTGTATATCCAGTCAGGTTTACTCCCTACGGCTCACAAGGACATACGTAAAGCTGTCAGTTTCCAAATGCTCACTAACAAATAGGATATGTATGTTATTCAGCCCGTGTTTTTTCCATGGGGGAGAATTGCATTGTCATCAATATTTCAAGCATCGGAAGATGACCTCTAGGACGTCTAACAGCAGTGGGTAGGGAGGACCAGGGTCTTTTGTCGCGGCTTTAAATATCATCCTTTATCACTTCAAAACATCACAGCTTCATTTCAGGGACAAAGGACTCATGCATACGTGAGTGCAATTTGTGTCATTTCACATACTGTACCAAGAAAAAAAGAAATTAAATGACGGGCATAGCTGAAGGCTTGGAGTTGGGGGGGTTGAGAAAACAAAAATAAACGCCCCCCACAAAAAGCACGAGAAACACGCTTTCATGGAGGCCGCGGCGAGCGTAGTAAACATTTTTTTGTGAGTGGTTTTAAATACATTGGGTGTTGACAGTTGTATAGTCACAGTCATTAACTTGTACTGTAATTAATCATCTATGAGCAAGCAAGCAGCATTCTGTACACACTTTCAACTTCACATACTGTACAGGAAATATCTTGACGGTTGTAGCACCAATTTGATCTTGTTCAGAAAAGCGACAACATGAATCACCGGGCCCTGGTCTACCCTACTCCACACAGCAACAACATTACTACACAAACAGTCAACATTTTAGTGTGTAGATCGGAAAAAAAAATAGTGAACACAATTCCTACATGTATATTTTTTTTTCCATAATGTTGCTGCTATAAGTGAAACATACACATCTGCACATAAAAAGTATATATTTATATTTATATAATATATATCCATACTCTATTAACAGTTGTGTCTACCATCTTACCTAGTTTTGCCACCCATTTCTGAGAAAAACAAAAACAAAAAAACAAAACAAAACGAACTGTACTTCAAACATTGAATATTTTACAACACAGAAGTAAACTACTTTTGTACAACTTTGGAGGAAGCAACACTCCAACTTATTATAGTCCCTCCATGTTTTCTTTTTTCATTTAATATTTCATTTTGTATCTATGTGTATGAGTATGTGCATGTGTGTGCATGTGCATGTCTGTTTAGGTCCCGGTAGAGATAAGTCAGATGTCCCAATAAAACACAGTTTCTAAAAAAACAAAGCATTTACAACCTAGCATGAATAGAACCAATGTCCAAAGATGAAACAGACCTTATCCTCCAACAGTAACTTCCTGTCCACCTCAACGGGTGAGTTTGGCACGTTTTTTTAATAAACATCAAGCACAGTTCACACAAGTCTTGCGTGTGGAACACAGAAGGATATCTTGCGTTGTAATTTCAGAAAGATGGCCATCGAAGAACCAAAGTGATTTGTAAGAAACAGCATGTAACGAGATGAGCTAGTAAAACACTGTAAAAAAACCTTCACAGATTCAGTTCCCCTTTCCCCGGCGGTTTGGGCCATTGTGTTCGTTGTATCGCCTGCAGTCCCATGTTCTGTTGGGCTGTTGGAGCTGCGAGCAATACCTTCCGCTTCAAGCCCCGCCATAACATCTTAGTGACGTGTGGGGGATTTTTTTGCCGGGTAAAGGTTGGCGGTGTGGATACTGCAAGACCGGCCTACGGGAATTTAGTGCAATGTACAATAGCCTACATGATGTCTCCATAATGTACACCAAATACTACACAACAAGATTCCAGAATTTAAAAAGTAGAAGCCGAAAAAATAAGAAGAGAAAAACTGTTACAAATGACGAAACTTCGAAGCATATATTTGCCCACAGGGGGGTAACGCCACGCTAAAGGCATAGAGAAAGGAACAATTTGTGACAGACAACTATGTCCTATAGCTGAATGTTGTGCTTCACATAAAAGCCACCTCACTATGTCACATATTTACATTCCCCGCTCTTGCGTGACCTGCGAAACATTCCGGTCGCTCTCCGAATAGTCTGAAACCTCAGCGCTGCATAAGAGTCCTTCTGCACGGTATTTACTTTTCCTTCAATGTCCATCTATATGATGCATCCAATCCTCTCTCTCTCTCTCTCTCTCTCTCTCTCCCTCTCTCTCCCTCTCACTGTATCTCCTTGCCCTACATTCCAAGACTCGTTCATCCCAGCTTTTCTTGCTACATTATTTCTCAGCAGACATTCCAAAGCCGACCGTCTAACTAGCTGACCCGAAGAAAAAAAAAAAAAAGTGAGAAAAAAAGAAAGCATTTTGAAATCTACAGTAGAAAACAATGTGTGTCGGTCATGTGTGGTTGGTGTGGCGTGCATGCACATGCATGGCTGTCCCCCAACCCACCACCACTGCCCCCCGGGGTCCTTCCACCGCTTCCTGCTACCTTGTTCCCAGCTATGTGGGGGAGAGGCCTCCCCCCCACCCACCTCCCCCGGCCCTCCACCCTACACCCAGGAGTCCGGTGAGGCTGGGTAGTGGCTGGTCTCGTAGTTGAGCTCGCTGTAGGGCCGCGACGCCGAGTAAAAGTCCACGTAGTTGCCCGTGGACTTGAGGCCTTGAAGGTGCATGTTGAGGTCGCCCTGTGGGGGGCGCCCGCCCGCGTGCACTTGGTCCTCGTAGAAGGCCTGCTCCTCGTAGACACCGCCGCCGGGCGGAGGAGGGTTCTGGAAGGGCGGGTACGGCTCTGACGGCAAGCCCTGCGACGACACCTGGGAGGCCGGAAAACAGGTGAACAACACAGGTGAACATTATTTCCACCAATGTCTCCAGAGAAGCTATAACACTGCCTTTATGATTCAGCCTCAATCTGTAACATGGCGGCTTTTACTTAGCCTCAACTCAAACTCAAATGTGATGAGCCAAAGTTGGCATTGTTATTCCTTCTCTCTCTCTCTCCCCAAAATATTCAATATAATAGTGTCTAAAATATCAACCAGATCTAGGTCATTTTACACTATGAAAAGTCACTAGAGGTCTACCTTTTGTAGAACTATAGTGTCTATAAAAGACATTTTACCTTATTATTTGTCCATTAAGTTTTCAATATTACCAATGCTTAAACATCTAAATATACAGTATGGACCCTATGAGATGAAGATGAGATAATGCATGTTTCTCCCCTCCTGCTGCAGGAGAAGCCTTTCTAAGGAAAACACTGTTTGTTGTCATTGTGTAAAACCCCTTCATCACTCACCAATCTGCTATTGTTCTGTGCCCATTTAAACCAAAACAGCACACAATGTCCCAGCATTAACATTACATTATAACAAGCTTAAAAATGCTTTCTTAACCAGCTCCACAATTACTATTACTCCTCCTTCATTGCACACTACAGGAGACACAAATTACTGCTTCACACATCAGAGCATGTCCACACACCTCTAAAAGCAAGATGAAGGAGAACCAGAGATCATCGTGCTCCCTGGCTAATGTAATTAGACAACATCCCTTTTTAAAGGGCTAAATGAAAGAGAAGGAAATAAATGAGGGAAAGACTAAAAAAAAAAAAAAAAACAGACTTTAAGGCACATCAACTGCTACATTAGACAGTAACAGTATATATCCCACCGTGATAGCTGTGCCTCCCATGATAGGAATAAAAAGTGTTTGTAGACAGTAGTTAGGTTTACATCCACCTGCATGTATTTTACATTCTGAAGAAACCTCGAATAGGAACCCCAGAAACACCACATATGTCCAAGACATTTTTACGTTGAACTGTATCAATAAAGACATGAAGCGATGAAGGCAACCATGGAAACCATATTTAGGAATGAAAGATTATTTTAAAATCCACTTATAATTTGCCAAACATTTCAATGGAAGCACAACAGGTGGAAGCCGATGAGGCTGTGCGCATCATTTAACACATCCTGAGCTCACACAACACCTCGCACCGATAGTTGTGATCTGTGGCGCCATCCTACCTGGTTATATTTGAGGTCATCAGTAGGGGACACGTAGGCTCCTCTGTGCAGCGTGGATGACCCTCCAGAAATTTGTCCTGCAGAG
>JAODUH010001098.1:12585-36447 GCA_027564835.1 Typhlichthys subterraneus
GCACAGAGCCAACAAGACAAGCGTTACAGTGCAACTGGAGATTTGTCCTGCAGAGGCACAGAGCCAACAAGACAAGCGTTACAGTGCAACTGGAGATTTGTCCTGCAGAGGCACAGAGCCAACAAGACAAGCTTTACAGTGCAACTGGAGATTTGTCCTGCAGAGGCACAGAGCCAACAAGACAAGCGTTACAGTGCAACAGGAGATTTGTCCTGCAGAGGCACAGAGCCAACAAGACAAGCGTTACAGTGCAACTGGGGATTTGTCCTGCAGAGGCACAGAGCCAACAAGAAAAGCGTTACAGTGCAACTGGAGCCATGCAGGGGTTCTCAGTATGTGGGTTGGGACCCTCCAAGAGATCTCATGATGCTTAAGATAAAAATCATCAGCACAGCTATAAAACTAAACTCATGACTAATTATACTATTATCTTAAAATCTTACATCTGTAATTGTGTTCATGGTTGTTTATATATGTTTTATTGCTATATATTATGATAATATGCTATTAGTAGTAGAGCTTGCACATTGTGTGTAACATCGTCTTATACGATAGCTGCAACTAATGTATGTGTGTGCGTGTGTGTGTGCGTGCGTGTGTGCGTGTGTGTGCGTGCGCGTGTGTGTACTGTATGGTGAATGGAATGCCGACCTGCCATGGCGTCCTTCCTGGAAGTGTGCTCTCCCTTGTTGCTGTGGTAACCGGCGTTGCCCGTCGCTTCGTAATCCGTCTTCCTCTCCTTCAACACCAGCACCTCTCGCGGGGAGGCGGGCGCGCTCGCTGCACGCGCACGCACACACACACACACACGCACACACAACATCACAGCATCACAACATCACAACACAATCAATGAGTTCATAAATTGGCAATAAATGAAGAGGAGGCTTTTGGGAAGATGAAGAGGAGGCTTTTGGGAGTGTTTCTATTGGTTCGCTATCTACTAAGGGTTCAGCCGTCGCTGGGTAGCTGACCCTCGTCATCACACACAGGGCCCGCGGAAAAACGCTTGAGTCACTTCAGCCCCCCCGCGCGTTTTTTCCGTTCCGCTATCTTTCATCGGAGACAAAGCTAATATTAATTCACTCCTCTGCTAGGGCTGTTTCTCCGCGTGTTCAATATCTGCAGACTAAAGTCTGACGCACTCCGTTTATTACCAACACCCACGTTGGCTTATTGCTGTATGTCTGTCTCTGGCGGGGGTCTCTCTCTCTCTCTCTCTCTCTCTCTATCTCCATCACCCCTCAATCTCTCTCTCTCTCTCTCTCTCTCTCTCTCTCTCTCTCGCTTTCTCTTTCTCTCTCTCTCTGCACAGCTGCAAAACAGAACAATTGACAGGACAGAACAATTAGCAAAAGTGATATTCATACAAACAAACACAGAAGGTCCAAGCAGGGCTTGCCAGAAGTCAACACCTACTAGCTGTCTAGTCATGTTTATAAAAAGCCCACAGCTGGCAAAAGCATCCATAAAAACACAAGCCTTCGACAAACACCACAAGCAACCTGAAGCATATGGTGTAGGGCCTAATGGCTACACTGTAATGATTATAAATGATTATAAATATCCTCACACACAGAACTAGGCAGCTATTAAAATGTATACCTGCCTGCCCTCAATATCAGCCCTTAGTTAGCCCATTATGTTGCTGATTTGTCAGGACTGTTCTAACGCTTCATTCAACACCCACACAGCCTCCTGCACTGTTCTCCTGTAGCTAATGAAATCACTCAGCGTCGTCCGCATTCTATGGGCCTTTCCACGCAAACGACATGCCGCGCGTGTGCCCGTGAGTGCTATACTGCAGTAGTATTAACACGAAACAACGCACAAAAGGCTGCATGGTAAGGGAGGGTTTGCATACAATTACAATATATCAGTGTACTGATGAAGGCGTAATGCGGTGGACTAGTAAAAACTTTCACTGATGAATGTATTTTTGCATTTGACAGATTTGGTGTCCGACAACAACAAGAGTAGGCTACAGTATAATTACACGTAGAGTAGGTAAGACAGCCTTCTCAGTAGGCCAGGCTTGGACCTTTGGGCTTACATTCAGCCACATAGCCACCAGCCTCTCCTGCCCCTTTAATTATTAAACTTGACAATATAGATGAATGTTACTTTAGTTACACTGTGGAACTGTTTATAACTGAATCATTATGGGAAAACCCAGAGCCATGGAAATAACAGAGTTACGCCATCTCTGTTCACTCTGATGGACCGTTTGTTCACAGCAATGGTGGATTGTGGAGCCTCAAAATACTATAGTTCCCGGAAGTTAGCCTAAATGCTAAAAGTACCATATACATTTTATTTTAAATGTAAATCGGTGCATTTATTGACTACTATTTGCCAAAAAATGAAGTTATATATCTGTATACATATATTCAAACTGCCCAACAAAAACCACTTCCGGGAACTATTTTAGCCTGTGACCATTGACAATTTCGAACTTCCGTTGACGTTACTCTGTTTATTTCCATGACTCTGGGAAAACCTTTAAATAGTTTCAAACATGAAAGAACTTCTGTTGGAAAGAGGACTAGTATCAGCTTGTAACAGACTAGTGAGTAACCACACGCACGTGTGTGTGTTTGTGTGTGTGTGTGTGTGCGCGTGTGTGCGTGTGTGTTAGCTAGCATCATCCCTTGCGTAATGATGAGCTAGTGATAGATGACAGCGGGTGCTGAAGGAGACACAAAGGACCAGACTCACCGGATCGATTGTTGGGCGACGCCCGCACGGGAGAGATGGAGGGGGTGCGGGACGAAGAATATGGCCGCTGTCTGTCTCGCTCTATCGTGGAGGAGGAGCCCACAAAGTGGTACTGGGAATACCCATCCTGGAGGGGAGAGGGGAGAGGAGAAGAGAGGAGAGGAGAGGAGAGGAGAGGAGAGGAGAGGAAGAACAAAATAGAAAAAACGTTTATTAAAATCCTGTTTTGACAGCATGGAGACCACGCTATGCTAGCACTTATTGCCCTCGGTTATTTTTTAACACGAAAACACAAAACACAACTGGAGTTAAGACACACCAGCAGCCTAAAATACCTTTTTGTACAGGCTGCGGAGGTCTCTGTACTGCCACATGCTGTTCAGGACTTGTGACGCCGCCTTCACCACTTTAGGAGTGTGTCTGTGGATTCAACAAAGGGTTGGGTGGGGGTGGGGTGGCGTGGGAGGTTGGGGGGAGGTGACAGGCACACAATATACAGCATTACAGCATCTCTTTTGTTGCCGTGTATTCTGCTTCTCTTTTTCTTTTTTCGTGGCAGCAATTGTGGGGAGCAACTCTCAATGTGCCACATT
Source organism: Typhlichthys subterraneus (assembly GCA_027564835.1). Classification (NCBI taxonomy): domain Eukaryota; kingdom Metazoa; phylum Chordata; class Actinopteri; order Percopsiformes; family Amblyopsidae; genus Typhlichthys; species Typhlichthys subterraneus. The sequence goes on from JAODUH010001098.1 coordinate 15,897, forward strand.
GCTCAACTACAAAGGAGACAAACATGCAAAGACTCCTGCTCTGAACAGGTAAAACATGAGGAATGGTTGGAAAGCACATGAAGCATCGAGACTGACAGTGTTCTCCTTAAGTGTCTTTATTGACCAGCTTTTACGTGATGGGGTCTTTTTTTAGTTATTTCTTCACCTATTCAATCAGTTTGACCTTTACAGTTTATGATATAGCAAGTATTTATTATGGTATGGCGTTTTTCTTTAGTTGGCTTGATCATTGCATTATTTCTCTCTCTCTCTTCTATCCTAAGTTAGTTGGTGCAGGTGAGCAGGTCTCGTCATCTTAATTAGGTGAAGCATCTGTCAGGTAAGGTATAAATTGAGTTTTCCACACATGAATTCAACCTTGAAACTGAAGAGGTAATGGCGTCACTTGCATTTATGGTTCTGTAGGTTTATGATGGCAGCAATTTGGCTCCTATGGTAATCGTATTACGTACAGTCTGTCACTCAGATTTTAGGCATCTTTGCAAATAAATCTAGTTTAGACAAAATGGCTGTTTTCCTGCTTGACTGATTCACAGATTGAAATAATCCACTCTGCCACCTTCAGGTCTTTATTTGCTCTCAGTTGCACTTTGTTATTGTGCAATACGATCAGTTTCTTACGATTAAAGACACAGAATGGCCGTCCTGGTCCTTCTATTTCTATTTTCCCATGTACAATTTAGTCTAACAGTTATTGCGTGTTGCTTGAGTTTTCTCTGTTAAATATAGAGCCCACCAACAGAGCCATCTACCTTCATATTGAGCAGAGCCTGTCCATGTGCATTTACGGTCGTATTACTGGGAACACAGAATTATTAGTTTAAGCCGGAAAATAATTCCAACTCGTACAAAATAACTTGGTGTAGATGGGGAACACCTGCTTTCTGTCTATCATGTAATCAATACATTAACAAATGATAAAGTCTACTTTCATAAACACCACCTGACCTGACCTGACCTGACCTGACCTGACACACACAGTAAGCGTTAACGTTTTCAGTGTGACTGACAGACCGGCATCTCATTTCCTCCTGTCCTCCTCCATTCACACACACAACTGACAATGTGACTGACATAATGGCGTCCGCTCCGTTCCACATACTTTTCCCCCTTGCTGCGGGCAATGCCGATGAGCTTCTCGATGCCCCCGGCGTCCCTGAGGGCTTTGGTGTTCTCCATGTTCTTGGTGATGACCTCGTGCAGCGCGCAGCAGACGGCCGTGATGGTGTCGTCCGACATGGCCTTGCTCATCAGGCCGCTGCCGCCGTTAGCGCCGGGCACCCCGATACCGCCACTGCCGCAGGTGCTGCTGTTGTTGTTGTTGCTGCCGCCGGGCAACCGGTGCACCAGGTCCCTCATGGCGTACTTACCTGGGTGAGGGATGGGAGATAGAAGATAGATGTCACCAAGGTAGCTTGACTAAAATGTGCTAAAACCTGTGCCGGTGATTAAAGATACAGTCAGCTATTGTATGCTAATTGTAAGCTCATGTACTTTTGGTCAAATTCACTAGATGTCTCCTGGCATTTTGCTAGCATGCTGCTCTCTGTGCGTGTTGAAAACATAATCTGGTTCTTCTACACAGCCCTGCTCTGGCTCAGTAAGAACATAAACAAAGTGGTGCATACCCGCACACAACAACAATGCGGTAGGCCTTGCAATGCGTTTCAATGCGTGGGGGCGGAGCTTCTGATGGAGTTTGTTTTGATTTGAGCTCTAAGCCAGCAACCGTGCCTTTAGTGTATTGCACAGTCTATTCCACCAATGGTAATACAGGGTTAAATCTGGCTCTGCTCTAATAGGCTGCTCTCAGCGTAGTAGAGCTAATGTGCTTGTCAGAAGCCCTGCGGGGGAAAGAGAGGTAGAGGTGGGAGCTGTGCTGTTGGTGTTCAGTATTATCTAAAGGGAAGCAGGAGCTCTACCAAGCCGACGTCACGGCCAATGCCCGATATCCATTTTTCAGTATATCGATGTAACAGAGCTTCAGGTTCCATGGCTTCCTCAGTTGTCTTGAGAACGCACTACAAACAAAACAGTCTGCTTGTCCTTTGGATGTTGTTGTTACGGGTAACGGGGGAAAAAACAGCAGTTGTCAGTGGCTTGGATATTTAGTTATTTTATTTTATTATAAATAATAATGCATGCTAAATACTTTAGTGTTTAGCATGCGTTAAAGCCAACAGCTTAGTTTAGACAGTTTAGAATCAACTCAACCACATGATTGAAACAATGACAGCATACCATGTGACCAGAGGCAGTCATTACTGTATGTGTTTCTGCCCGTCTTAGCCCAGAGCTTTGCTAATCCGGTCTTCACTGCATACTCTGTAGCTGTAAATAATGACACTTGTGTACTGTTGTAGAATCCACCAAGCTACGCCAGATAGTCAAGACACCCACTTCTTTTGTTTTAGTCACGGTCGGCTTGGTGGATTACAGCTTTAGAGAGACAAGGTCACATGAGCTAACACTTCTAGAACTACATTTCCCATGACACCTTGTTTTTATGCTCAGCAAATCTGGTCAGCTGTGATATGCAGCTGTGTTATTCAGATGGATGGGTTCAGCCAGCTTATCAGAGTTCACCCCTGTAACTGCAAAACATCTTTGATGTGTTCCAGCATGACAGAACGGTTTCAGGACATCAAACAGCTGATTAGAATTTGTGGAAGAGACATTTTACAAATCCTCATAAGGCATATGGTTGCACAATTCAGTATATTACAGTATGTGGCCTATATGTAGCCTGTAATGTAGCTTTGTAGTGTTGGCAGGGAAATACACCTTCTGTATGTATAACATTATATTACTCGAAGCGTCACATACCGTAACATACAGTACTCTCACATGCTGCACTTACATGGGCACACACGTTTGCGTTGAGCTGATCTGCTCAGGCACAGAGTCAAAGACGGAAAAGCACATGACATGCACTACTTAGCTTTGAGCCTTGAGACTCAGACAGGCAATGAAGTGGGGTAGGGGGGTGCAAGTATCTGTTGCCATGGGGATAGCTCGGTCCACCAGAATAGGTTTATTACATGCAACAGTAGCCTCACAGTGGTCTCATAAAGAGAATTTCAAGCAACCGACGACCACCCACAGCCCCACCAGCAACTATTTACATTAAATAAACCATCGCTACAATGAGGAGATACTAGATCATGTTTATTTTATAGGGAAAATCAACAAAACCTAAACGCCATGACAATACCACTATGCAGCCTAATAACGTGTATAGATGAGTTGCTGCATATATTTCTTTGGCACTATAGCCAATTGTATTCATAACCTAGCCTAAATCAAATGTGAGATATAACGAACATAATTCTAACCTAACCCAATAAAGTAAACCTAAAATATGTGGATGCTGGTGTAAGTATATTGACATTCTTACACCAGCAACAACCAAAACACCTCTCCTCATTGCCATACGGTGATCCTTCAGTCTCTGCACAGTGGACATGCGTTGCCATGGCTGTGTAGAAACACCATGTTTTCTATTTCAGCACGCACACAGAATGGGCAGCTAGCAAAGTGTGGGTAGATATTCGCTGAATTTGACAATAAGTGTATTATCTTACAATTGCTGACTCCACCTTTAATCAAACACAACATGTTTTATTCTAGTCATAATATAATCAAATGTGTTTGCCCAGTATGTGTGTTGAGCGTGTACTGTGTGTGTCTGTGCTTGCTCGAGTGTTTGCTTGAGCAGTTTGTGTGTTGAGCGACTAAGTGTGTGTGTGTGTGTGTGTGTGTGTGCATGTGCGTGTGTGTGTGTGTGTGTGTGTGTGTGCATTGAGCGTGTATGTGTGTGTTGAGGGCATACGTGTGTGCGTGTGTGTGTGTGTGTTGAGCGCATGGCGCGACACAGACCGATGAGCTCCTTGTTCCGGACGTCCAGGGCCATGTTGCGGAGGGCAGTAGCCACAGCACACACCACCCGGTCATTGTCTATCCTCAGCAGCTCCACCAAGATGGGGAGGCCTTTCTCTTTACGCACTGCAGCACGGATGTACACCGACCACTGTGCAGGGAGAGAGCAGGGAAAGGATGGTGTGGTTGGATGGAGCGATGCAGTACGTGCTGAACAAAACAAAATGTCTTCCGAATGTCACTCAGAGAAAGAGAACAGAAAAAAAAGAAAAAACTGTGATGCAATACTCCATCTATACTTGGCATAGACGGATGCCACCAGTGGGCGATGCCTAGCTCTACATTCCTGGCGTCTTTTGACGCGTGTTGACCATGCCTTCAGTGGGCAGTGGCCTTTAGTGTGACACCTAGTGGTAGAGAGTCACGTAGACACCGTTCTGACCTTCCAGCTGCCGGCAGCCAGGTTTTGCAACGCCCCTGCGGCCCCCTCTAGTGTGTCTGGGTTGGAGCACTCAGAAAGCAGGGTAAGGTATGGCTTGACAATCGTGGGGTGCCATAACATCTGGATGCCTTTAGGGGGCTCTGCTGAATCTGGGAATGGCCCCACGCCATCCCACTGCAGAAGAAGGACAATATTGTTAAGAGACAGGTGAATGACGCAAGTGTCATAAATGGTACAATGCTGCAATCGTTTAATTAATGTTACATTTAGTACTCGCCGTGGGTATTTTATTTTGATATTCCCCATTCAGATAGGCTTTACTTTCTAACCACATAATTCCACATTGAAATATTCACATTTTATGTTATTGTTGAATTATTGATTAGAAAGTTGGGATGAGATGAGATGGGACAAATTATTGAGAATGTGTTAAGAGTTCTCATAGAGTTTTCTATGATTCTCCAAAATAATTATGCAGTCAGCAAAGTTGTCAGGAAAGATACACAACATGCCCTGATTCAGTGAATTAGCAAAGAAAAAGGTTTAGCAATTTACATTTGCTTAATGGAAAAAAAAGCAGCACATAGCTCCGTTGTATAATTTCCTTGACCAGAGGTTGGTTTGGGTTGCTTAGCTTAGCCCAACCCAGACATATTCATATTTTTTACCAGATAACCGCATAATTGTACCACCAAGTAATTTCAAATTAAACTGAGTATAAAATGTGAGACATTTGCTCCAGTGTTCCCAAAAATGTATCCATGGCTATTTATCCCTGGCATTTCCTAAATCTTAGCTTCCTACCATTCATTTCTACACACCATTTCTCTTTAGAATTTATTAAGTACTCGTGAAAACCTTAAAAGTCAGCATTTTTTCAGTCACTGGCATATCTCTGGTGTTTGGAGCTTAGTAAATTGACTAAATTGATGCCAGGATGACAAACTGAAATATGGCATGCTGATTCAGTATTTCCTGTATATTGTAAATATGTAATCCGTTTCATGTTGGATGGAGTGGCTGAATAGATATAGAGGCCCAAATATGGTTACACATTTGTCTGAACAAAATTAAGTAAGAAAGTAATTAAAATTAAGCACACAGAGCTATTTGTTTTACAGTTTTGCACACACGTTATAAATAAATGAATGCTGATGATGTATCTCAAATGTTTTTAGTTTCAAATGATCATTTCACCTAGTAGATTTACTTAAACTTTTCATAGATTTTCACAATTTATATATATCAAAGACATTATGTAGAAAATGTCAAGTATGTGTTCCTTCTAGAATACTATACGTTTTATGAGCTGCAGAAGAGGTTTAGGCATCACTGACTTAGGTGGTCACACCGCAAATACTATATCTAACTCTGTGATAATCTTGTTTTTAGATTGAAAATCAAGTTGAACTTGTTTCTAATATAAATGGCTTATCTAATGACTTAAAATATCTGCACATTGACTTAAATGAAGACATTCTATCATGTAATTTTCACTTACTGCACTGACAGACTGCTTGTTTTAAGCATAAACTAGCTCATAACTAATATTTTTGCACATATAGGGCATGTTTTACAGTGCAGCAGGCACATTGCAGACCTCTAAGCAGTCAGGAAGCATCACCAGCCAAGAGATAATAAAATGTACTATATATTTTATTATTATAATAAAAATCAGCCAAATTGGAACCTGATGGATTGTTAGACACAAGTCCATCTGGGGAGCCGTCCATGGAAACTGTTAGAAAAGGGCAAGCACTTTCAACAAATATTTGTCATTGTATACGTTAAGTTGTTTTCTACTTCAACTGCTTTTACTGTCGTCACCCCTAAATCAGTTCAGTTGTTACTTGGCCTCAGTCACAAGGATTTCAAGCTCTCCACACTGATTCTTGCTAGGAAGTCAAACTGAAGCTCGCGAGACCATCCTGATCTAGTCTAGGACATTGGTTGACATGTCATGGAATGTCTTCTTGGGACTCATACTTCCTGCTCATTTTCATATAGAGTATTTAGCAGATGCATATATCCATTGCCACTTACAACCTGTACATTTGTGTAGCAGTGCAGCAGGTTCAAGTACACCAGTTATTGTGAGCAGACAACATTCTGTTAGGAGCAGAATGGAGCAGCGGGGAAGAGCAACAAGTCATCTCTGCTGAACAAGACATACACATTACCCCTTTATGCAGTTGGAAAGTGGATGAATAAAGGTCTAAAGATCAGAGTACACAAAGCGTGCGCGGGCAGGTTTTCGATCCCAGACCAACGGGGCACTATGTGCACAGGCCTACTGTATATTTAAACTCTCTTTGCTGAGCCTTCCCTCTTTAGCCCTATCCTTAAATCCCCGTGTTGTCTGCTACTCTCTCCCTGCTTCTTCCCTCTCTGCTCACTAATTACGCTACGGATGATGTAGCCGTGCCCTCTCCAACCACTGGTAATCGCCCGCAGCTGCACTGGAGTGGAGACAGACAGACCGACGGATCAGAGACAGGGGGACGGGGAAAAAAAGAATAGAGTGGAGTAAAAGATGATGATTATTGAGTGGTTATGAATTGAGGCATTTACACTGGCTTCGGGGGTTCGATTCCACGACTTGACGTTTTCTGCCTAGAAACACAAAAGCACTGGAGTGTTCGCGCCAGAGATCTATCTCATCAGTGCCTCCATGTTTTTTTATTTTTTTTGCATTTAACTCTCTTTCTCTGCATTCTTTCTCCACTTCCCCTGCCTGGTACTCATCCTAAATTAGAGTAAATTTCCATTTAGCTGCGTTGGGAATTCAGGGGGGAAAAGTATCGTATTGGTATCAAGCAATTGAACCACTCGTTGTCGGGGGGGGGAAGTGGAGGGATTTCAATGTTCATAGCCTTACTAAAAGTCTACTTTGGCGCTGAGCGGCACTCAACCAACATGTGCCTCTGATTGCTCATTAACATGAGAAGAGATTACCCTTCTTCACGGCCGCCATTTTCTTTTCACCACTTCCCAAATGATGCAAGCCCTGCCCCTAGAACAAATGACGACTATAAATCGACTGATAAGCGTGTCAGACAGGCAAGAGAAAGATACTGTATATTCAATACATGTACTCAACATAGCGGACCATAAACAAAATGTTGCACTAATAGCAGTCCAATTTAGCAAATATACGGGAATCACATATTTAAAAAAAATCTTTTTTTTTTTGTTGTGGTTTCATAGAAAATTGTTATGGACTATTAATAAATAAATAAATAAATAAATAAATAAATAAATAACAGAATTTAACCAAAATAAATAAATAATGACATAATTTGAGTCATATTTCATATTTCAACTAATCATGAATGCTGAGAAGAGGCTGGCACCAGAGGCTGATCTACAGTACTGTATATATTCTCTATATGCACTGATTGGAGCTATTTCCCATGATTCATAGCGCATTAATAACGGTTCCTGTTCGTCGTAAAAACATATGGAGCCTAACATGTACATGTACCCGAACTGTGTATAAAATACACCGATTGTAAGAAAAAAAGCATGCAACTTGTTTATACTGATGGTACAGCCAACCATGGCACAGATTAAACCTGAGCTCATTGTTTCTCGTTGAGCACAGAGTTGAAGTGAAAAACAGTAAAGGTTACCATGGCTGCGAACATACATACAACATAGTACAACATAGTAGGTTGCTTAGAAATAAGGCGGATATTGACGCAATGCATCCATACAGTATACACACACACACACACATGCTGCTTAAATAAACATGATGGCAGGTGGAGGTAAACATCAAAGAAAAACGCCCGCAAGCCAGAACATCTTGCATATCAAATACATGATGGGTAACAGCCATACATATTAATTGGGCAACCCAAGGCGAAACCAGAAAGTATTTCCCGATTTCAAAACTTGAAAAACGACATGGTGTCTATTTGGAAAATGAAAGTTCAAAACAATATAAATGTACCCGCCCCACCTGGTCATGCCCCTTCTTTTTCTTTTTCTTTTTGCCCCAGCAGCCAGAACTCTCCGCGTCCTTGCCAGCGGCGTCACACAGCAGGCCGTCCAGCTCCTCCGACCCCCCCTGCTGGCTGTGGGACGTCTCTGCGGCTAAACGGTACGACAGGTTCCTCAGGATGCACACACAGTTCTCTATGGTCTGGGCAGGAGAGAGGGAGGAATGAAGGAAGGAAGGAAGGAAGGAAGGAAGGAATAAAGAAAGGAGTGAAACAGCGTAGAGGAAAACATGGTACACATGCTCATGCACATACCACATATGCACAAGTGCGCACAGTTTGCTAATCCTCTTGTTGTGAGTGTCCATGCAGGCAACAGGCGTTGCCTTTGATCTCACTAAGGATTTATGTGGATTAAAACCCTGCATGTCTCCTCGCAAGTAGCCCCCCCCCCCCCCCCTCTTCCCCCACCTCTCGACACGCTAACATAGGCAGGCTAACAAGGCAGACGCACGCTCTCGATAAGATATGCATATGGGACAACCGCATAGAAACACCACCACATAACTTGGCATGCACGCTCCGTTTGACACAGCCGTTTCTTTTTACTGTAAATAAAAGTACAGTGTTTTTATTTAGGTTTTTTATTGATATATTATATTTTATTATCCTCTCTGGCATTGAATGAGGATTGCACTTATTTTCATTGTACTGAGTGCAATGACAATAAAAGGTATTCTTTTCTATTGATCAGCTAAACTATACATGTGAATGTAAATACAAACCACTCAGTGCACACAATGGAGAGGCAGAAATTAGCTCTGACATCATCAGTGGACAAAAGCGCAATAGAACACATCCTCAAACAGTACACACGCACAACCGCACACTGAGTTGTGTGAGCAAGCATTTGTGTGTGTGTTTGTGTGTGTGTGTGTGTGTGTGTGTGCACGCGCGTGCATGTGTGTCACCTTGCTGTCAATCTCGCTGCTGCCCAGCGCTGTCTGGATGACGTAAAGCAGGGCATCGGTCAGCCCCTCACACTCTCTCATTCTCCGCCGGGCCTCCTCTCCTGCTGAGCTCACGTTCCTGTGACACACACACAAAAGCACACACACGCAGGCACACGCACACACACACACACATACCAGCAAGATATACATCAGGCGCGATAGAAAAGCGATGACATTCAGTCAACATCATGACATCATTTCAGAAGACACGCATGTAAACACACGCACACACACACACACACACACACACACACACACACACGCATGCACACCACTCAACAACATGTATTAATACATACATAGTAACATTAGGTCCTTAAATCTTTAATAATAATAATATTTTCTTGGTGTTTAGCATTATGCTTCTGCATGTGCATTAGTGCTTATATGTCAGCTGGTGTGTTTGTGTGTGAGTGGGTGTGATTCTGTGCGTGCGGACGTCTCGCCGCGGCGTACTTTAAATGTCAGACTATTACAGATGGCTGGGAGATGCCTGTGTCCCCGGTGTTGGTGAGCGATAGCGCCAGGCTCACAACCCCCACCCCCCGCAGGTAAATACAGGCTCATAACAAAACAATTGCTATGGGTTTGTTCCATTGTACAATACCAGTGTATATAATACATTGTCCATGTTGGTGCCCTGGCAAATCTACATTAATTGGAGCTAGATATTTATATAATGAGCACCTGTGTTTAGCCATACGACACCACTGGGACAAAGTGCAGATGGGAAAATGACCCCCCTTTCTGCCCACCCAGATGCAATGAGGCTCGGTAGGTCGTCCAGCTGGTTACTGGTTATCCAAACCTGCGTCAGCTGCGGCAACAATCCAGTCCACAATCACTTCCCCTTTAAAACCTCTTCCCTGGCCTGCATTGCACGATGCTCCATCAAAACGGATCCCCACAAATCCTGTCAATGTGTGTCCGTAACAGATTCCACACACGCATCAGCTCAGATACATTTGAAGGGATTTTGGATTTGAGGCCTAAACCACACAGTGGAAAGTAAAAAAATATATATATATCAACAGAGTCGGCCATCTCTGGGGAAATTTGAAATCTCAAAAATAAATGGAGTCGTCGGCCTTCAGAGAAATGTTAACGTCTCTAACAATAAATGGAGTCAACTATGTCCAAGGGAAATACCATCTCTGTCTGTTCTTCTGACTAGGGGCTTGTACCAGCTGTTATGACAACGCAAAGCTCCATTGACATAGAAGAAATGTGCTAACAGCTTCTACAGAGGCAAAACCTTAAACTTTAAACTTTCACATCATTGAGCTCCAGTGTAATTAATCCCATCTAAAGAAGCCACTATCAAGGCACCAGGCCATATCATGTGTGATTCTAATGTCAAGAGCCTCATTTACTAACGTGTTAGCTCCCGTTTTATGCGTAATTCCGTTACACGTTGCGCCTAAAACATGACATTGTGTGTACGAACAGCACGCACATGGCTAAAACGCTATTGCCTGCTGAAAAAAAAAACAGGATCGTAAGTTGTGCTTTCCTATTCATGCACATGCATGAATAGGAAAGGGTGTGGCGCACAAAAATATGGGAGGAGATGCTCAAAGAGAGAGTGATTACCTATTCCATTGAATGTATGAAAACTGCATTGCAAAGCGCAAGTCGGTTTTGCGGTGAAAATTCTCTGCCTCTGAAACGCAGGTGTTATCCCAGTGAGCGTGTTTCTTTGAACATGGGAACCAAGCAACGGCAAGGATAATCCCGAGCAAGATGAAGACACAGGCCATGGAGAGACGTGCTGAAGGATTTGATTTCTTGTGTGGTGTTAAAATAAATGTTAATTCCACTTCTTTCATATACATGTTATAGTCACCAAAAAAGTATTATTTTGGGGTAGAATTATGCCCTTTTTCTCTAGGTTTGACGATACATATAGACTAGTAGGCTATTTATTAATAAGTCTAGCCTGCATCATGATCATTACACTTTTACTGAGTCTGCTGTTACATTGCTTTCAGGCACCTAAACTTAGGGATATGGCTGGAAAATAGACCAGACTACTGGCCGTGTTATCGCCGTTTAGAGGGCGGTGCCAGAATGGTTAGATAATGGTCATTGTCGCTCCTGTGTTGTGTCCCTTTGCACTCACTCCACGCTCTCTGTGTACTCTGTAAGTAGCCAGTCATTTGTAATACATTGTGTCTCACCTGTTGGCTGCTAGGAGAAAAACTATCATAGACGTGTAGGAGACAAACGTGTGTGTGCGTGTGTGTGTGTGTGTGTGTAAGTGTGTGTGCTTGTGTTTGTGTGAGAGAGAGAGAGAGAAAGAGAGAGAAAGAGAGAGAGATAGGTAGAGATAGGTAGAGAGAGTGTGTGTGAGAGAGAGAGAGAGAGAGAGAGAGAGAGAGAGAGAGAGAGAGAGAGAGCAGGTGGTGGATAATGTACCAAAGCCACCATGAAATATTCAATTTTTAATCAGACTTCCCAGCATTCCCTAACGAGGCGTAAGAAAGATGAATTAGCAAGCCGCGCTCCGGAAGGTGCATAAAAACGTACTCACACACACACACACACACACATGCACACGCGCACACACATTACCAGCCACATGTCCTGCACCTAGTTTAAATGTGTTCTCTATCACACACATTTCAGAAAAGACAAAAGCTGTTTGTCAGACAGACACACACACACGCGCGCACACGCGCACACACACACACACACACATACACCCAACATTTTTAAACACACCTGCACTACGATGCTATGTTTAAGTAGTTAGACATAAAAGGAACGTAATACTTGACATTTAGATAATCAGCTTCCACATTTTAGTGCTGAAGGATTATAGCAGGACTAACGCAGCATCAGATCAGAACAAGAGGCTTGCAATGGGACTACAATGTAAATTATATACAGTACTATTATGCAATGCAGGGTAGATGCAGCATACTGTACATGTGTAAAGATGGTGCATTCTACAGTGGCTAGCATACGCTAAATGCATTATGGGGGAGCCCTGCAAGGGCTAATACTCCAGGCAGATATATATATACATTCACAGTACACTTATGGCTTTGGGTTAAGTTGAAAAAGGACTTCTGTTGCATTGAGTTAAATGTATATTTAGGCTACAAACTTGCTTGAATACTGCTGAATAGTGTATTGCACCGATATGGGCAATAAAAACATCTGGCACTCCTCCAGTGTCTCTCAGACAATCTCTCTCTGCCAGACTCTATATGCACCTATTCTCAGAGCGGTGTGTTGTACTGCACAGGAAGAGCAGGAGCATACTAACAGAAACGGAGTTATACAAAAATGCAGCAAGACATTTTCTGAGATGGTCGGTGTGATAAAACAGTGAACGCTCCTTGATGAAAATCAAGTGTTTTGTTAGCATATCATTCTGGAATTTGAGCCGTCCTTGATGCCGAATTGACTTGAGCAGTGGTAATAAAGAAAATAGGAAAATAATGTTCATAACTTAATCTACAATTGAAAGGTTCTATGTGAAATTTTAAAATACGGAGATAAAAGTGACATTTGTTTCTGCAACAGGGCGTTTACTCTCTGACGAGGCTAAAGAAAGCCCCCTCCTCAGGGCCTGGTGAGCATCTACCGCTGCACCACTGAGAACACAGTGGCCAGCCGACATTGTAGCTCCTTCCCCTCTCTTCTGTGTGTGTGGATGTGTGGGTGTTTGGGTGAATTCTCCTGGGTGTGTCTGAATCTTCTCCCAGGTCAGCTTCCTGCCCTCGATGTCAATTGAGAACCAATCATGGCCTGTCCTCCCTCCTCCTATGTGAGATCCTATACTGTACACTTATCCATAGCCCTCGTGAATGCCCAGCATTAGCAGTCACGCACGCCTATACAGTAATGGACTGTCTCCACATCATTACACTCCTGCATTCATTTTTAATTCATATTCTTTTACTATAAACAATCATCTACTTCAGGTCTTATCCCCCCTTGACTATAGCAGACTTTTTTGTATTTTATCATACACTGTATGTTATTGCCATCCTTGCTAAACGGCCTACTTTGCTATTAAATGTTCATGCATTTGTTAAGATTTGATTAAACTTTACTTTCATTAAGTAAGACAATAAAGTTAATCTGAACAAAAGATGTATTGACCTGCCAAGAGAGCACTGGTATCAAACACAGCAGTACCTTTCTAAAAATGAATACACTGACGTGCGGGTCAGGTCAAAGAAAAACAGTATTACACAACATTGTAGCAGTAGTGTCATTATTCTACATTATACCCTCAAAATGTAAAAATTCATAATAACCAGTGCTCATGGTAACATGAAACCACACTGTGCATCTTAAAATGCATAATGCTATTCACACTGCAATGCTTTAATACCATAACTCCTGTATATTTACGTAGATTTAGATAACTTTCAAATCAAATGTATGTAAATCAATATAACAGACGCACCATCGGAACTATTGAAAGCCTTACATCATATCAGGAAAACATAAAGAAAAATAGCAATATGATATATAATCAGTATATAAACAATATGTCATTGTTATGAAGCTACATACTTTCTCCACCCCTCCTCACCTGAGGCAGCCGGTGGCATTGCGGAGGACTTGCGAGGAGTGCAGGTGCAGTTTGCGATCCTCCTGCGTGTGCGGGGAGGTGTTCCAGCCTGAGTGGGGGATGATGACGGCGTTGGTCAGCACTGCCAGGGCATCCTGGATGATGGGCATCTTCAGGGCGTCACACGACGACAGGTTCCACAGCACACCTGTGAAGGGGGAGGGGGGGAGGGTCACAATGATTTAATTATACAATTTGTAATGATAAAACATTGGCTTCAAACCTTTTCCATAATACTGTATTGTATATGATACTACATATTACATCCTGCATAGCTCTAGCTCAATTCTCTGGAGAGACAAAAAATTAAGTAAGCAAGTAAGTAAGGAGGTGGAATGTAGGAATTTTTGCTCTCTAGAAACCCTAATCCTGTTTGTGTCTAAGGAAGGACTTTAAATCACTACAGTAGATCAACTCTCTCTCTCTCTCTCTCTCTCTCTCTCTCTCTCTCTCTCTCTCTCTCTCTCTCTCTCTCTCTCTCTCTCTCTCTCTTTCTCTCTCACACATTTAAACAATCTTCTTCGTCCTAATAAAGCTCACAGGGGCCAACCAACCACAAAATGGAAGGAATTTTCACTGGTCTGACAACAACTGTTATAAGCAATATATATATGTGCACTTGAATGTGTTGTGTGTGTACAGCACATATACTGTACTGTACACACACAACACATTCAAGTGCACATGATCGCAAAAACGCATACTCCCATTGGCTTGAGTCCTTCACAAAAAAGACATAGAGGTTAAGAGACCAAACAGCACATATTTTGCTGTTGAGAAGTATTGCACACACGCGCACACGCACACCTATAATCACTCACTCACTCAAATAAACAGGTTGTGATAACCTTGAGTGTTTGTACTTCAATCTATATGATGTGTATTGCTTGTACGCAAGAGTATTTGTGTCCATCCATTGCCATATCAATTTCTTATGGCCATAATTATACTGTGCAATATTATATTGTATGTGCTGTGTCTGCTTATGTACACATCTCTGTGTGTGTGTGTGTGTGTGTGTGCGTGTGCGTGCGTGTGCGTGTGTCTGTGTATGCGTGCATGCATGTGCGTGTATGTGTGTGTGTGTGTGTGTGTGTGGCAAAACTTATCAGGATATTTACAGTCCCATTGTATCTTTCTTGGTGGGTGATTGTACACATTTTGCTTGCGTGTGTTTGTGTGTGTGCCTCTGAGCCCTCTCAACAAATTAGTCTTATCTCTCCTGGCCGCTGGACTGTTTGTTTATCTGGGGTGTTAGGAACGCAGTGTGTGTAGAAGGGGTATCTAAATTACCTGCTAGCTTTGCATTGCTAATTAGCTGCAAACACAATGTTAAAGAAAACTGTCTCTGCATACTTCTCTTTCTCTTTCCCCGAAGGGTCGAGAGTTTGATAACCTTCACGTTTGACATGCTACAGTATATAATAATGGAACTAATAATAATAATAATAATAATAATATATTAATAAGATCATTTTCATTAACTATTTAAACTATTGCATGTTTGGCAGCTATAAGCAGTGCTATGTCAACAATATAGTAGTTCAAATGACCTCTTAGATGTTCATATCCTTACTTAACAAAGTATATACAGTATATCACACAGGTCTTCAATGTTTTTCGGGCCAAGAACCCCTTGGCTGATAGAAACATGGCACAGCGATCCCCTAACATATATAGTATAAAATGTTTAGTTGCCGGGCCAACAACAATGTGCACCTTGTAGAAAAGTTGGCCACTAGCCATTCAAGCAATTACTGACATACATACATACATACATATGTATACATATAAATATACACATATTTCTAGCACATGTTGTTATGTTATTGTATATTTTCTGACATTTAAATGTTTGGAAGAAAATAAGTCAAACCTCAAAGATCAAAGAGATCAAATAATTTGGAGGATTCCCTGCAGTACCTCTGATGACCCCCTAGTGGTTGAGGACCCCTTGTTGAAGATCTCTGGTATATCATTTATACTGTACTGTACATAAACACTGTCAGTGTATAACAGACTCAAACAATTGCCTTAAAACAAGCCAGTGGTGAGTGTGTGAGGGCAAGTCAGCCCATTGTTATCCCACATGCCCTAGCCAGGATGCTGCCACTAAAACTGAAGTAGGTCCTCGGGCGCTGGAGCAGGTGTCTCCCCGCTGCCGTATTTCGGATGGGTCAAACGCAGAGGTAAAATGCAGAGGTCATTATGCAGATGTCAAATGCAGATGTCAAACGCAGACATTGTTAGACAGTTTGCCAAGACACCCATACCAAACATAAATAAATAAAACTTCACGATAGTTACTTAATTATGTTATTGACCATTTTATTATTATTATCATTATTATTATTATTATTATTATTATTATTGTATTGTACGGCATTGTTTTAAATATAGAAATAAATGTCACATCATGCTGTAAAGACCTCTAACTGATGATGCAACTTGGTGCAAATTATTATCTTGAGCTAGTCTTTTATTAGCTAGTGCTAACCCAGTATGGAGTATGACAACATCTCCCCTGGTGTAAAAGGGTAGTATTTAATCTTGGGAAACACCCTTACAAAAATAACCACTTGCGCACACACACATCATCACACATCATGGATGATGAAACAGGACAATATGAAGCACAAACACATAAACACACACACACACACTGTATTAGATTAATAGTATATATTTATACACACTGCCAAAAACCATTATATGCTCACACAATCAGAGCTCTAAATTTATTAAGCATCTCTTCACTGAATGTCACACAGTAGACATATTAGACGGTAGACAGATTAGGATTATAATAGGACAGGAAACTGTTTATTTAGCTATGAGTCTTACCAGTTGAAGTATATAGGAGAGGAGCAGAGAAGAGGGCAGAGGAGATATGGACAGATGAAGAAAGGGGAAGGCAGAGGAGGAGAAGAGAAGAGTAAGGATGGCAGACGACAGAAGGAGGCAGAGGAGAGGAGGGTACATGTGAGGAGGGCAGAGGAGAGGAGAGGGAGAGGAGAGGAGAGGAGAAGCAAGGAAAGGAGGACAAAGCTAACTCCATCGGCCGACCAGCCGTTCAGATGATTAATTTGTGACAGGAGGGATTTCCGTCCTCTGTGCCTTGAATTGCTGCTCTAATTTATATGGTAATCTCCTTTAACACTTCAGCCGCATACAAAACCTCCTTTATTTCCTCCTGAGCTTAAAGCTTAAACCCATAGGCGTAGAGTTTGTGGGGGATGCATGGGGATGTGTCCCCTTAAATATTTATAACAAGTGTATTTGCCCCCTATATGCCTATCAAACCAACCCATGGCTAACAGCTTGACAGTGTTAGCCGTAATCTAGACTACTCCCCGATAAAGTTCGGTCTGTTCCATGTATTTTATTGTGCACATCCCCAGCCAACACTGGCCACCTTCATTACGAGCTACAAGCTCTGCCAGAAACGCACGGAGCCAGGTGGGACGCTACACTGACAGGATGCTATAGAGACACAACAAACAGTTCTGTGATATTCAACGTTATTCCGACATTAACAAAGTCTCATTCGCTAATAGATCTGATCAAGGTTTTTTCGGTTAGGGCCAAAATGTGGAGTATGCTGTTCCTGTTTTAGGTCAACTATATTTCACTGTAGATGCAGGAGTCCTACATATCGTCCCAGAACACAGATGTTATGTTTTGAATGTGCAGAACCTTTTGAACATTTTAAGGTCCAGCGGATAATAAATACTTTACAATGTGTTTATTTATCATTGACTTGATGTTATACTTCCCCCAATGAAAAGAGGATAGAAGAGTAACATGATCCCACATAAGTGCTCACCAATTTGAAAAGCCGAGCAATAGCACAGTAGCTAGATAGCAGATAGAAAGAACTAACAGTATAGCTGTATAACTGTAACAGTTTAGCTGGATCAGTATTGCCTTTACTGATCCTTTGTGAGACATATTAATTCACTAATTCGCTCTCGCATTTGGTTCCTGGACTTATAAGAGAATTCACAAGCCCCCAAATGGAACAATGGCCGGAGATGACTCTGTAAATGGCTTGGTTTGCCCTTTTTAATACCCCCCATCCCACCGCTGAAAGTGAATCTCCTATTATCGACCCGTCACTCCCATGAGAATTGTCTGGATAAGTACAGAAGACACAGTTGTGTCTGTGTGGCTTAAGAGGGGAGTGTACAGTGCATGCCAAATCTGATGACCAATAGTAATCGAATACTAATTTACTGTAATTAACAATGGACTTATTTTGTTAGTACTAATACAGGCGTAAACACCAACGACTGCTCTAGAAGCTAAGCAAACATGGCTAGCCTTTTCGGCAAACAACTGGAAACCAACTTCCATTCTAGTTTGAAAGCATGCACTTGTAAACATGTGTGTGTGTGAGCGCGTGTGTGTATGTGTGTGTCTGACACCTGTATGTGTATGTAAACCAAATGGTGTATGGAGGCTACAAGGTTTAATTTCCTCTGCTTAAACGTTGGCCTGCCAGGCCCTAGGAGACTGTAATTAGATTAAGTCCTCTCCAAATAAACTGGGCGTGATTAGATAAATGCTCACCCTGTACTGGCATTAGTCCAGCAGACAGTGTGTGTGTGTGTGTGTGTGCGTGTGTGTGTGCGTGTGTGTGCATGTGTGTTTGTGTTTGTGTGTGTGTTTGTGCACCTCTCGTATCTCCACGTGTGCGTGCGTGCGTGCGCCCCCTCACCTGTGAGCAGCTCCCGTATCTCCACGTGTGTGCGTGTGTGTGTGCGTGTGTGTGCATGTGTGTTTGTGTTTGTGTGTGTGTTTGTGCACCTCTCGTATCTCCACGTGTGCGTGCGTGCGTGCGCCCCCTCACCTGTGAGCAGCTCCCGTATCTCCACGTGTGTGTGTGTGTGTGTGTGCGTGCGTGCGTGCGCCCCCTCACCTGTGAGCAGCTCCCGTATCTCCACGTCGGTGGTCTTGCGCAGCAGCCGCACCAGAGCCGGGATACCCCCACAGTTCTTCAGGGCGATCTTGTTGTCGTCGTTGGCCTTGCCGTACACCAGGTTCCTCAGCGCCCCGCACGCGCTGCGGTGCACGTCGGCCATCCTGTGGTCGAGCAGGTCCACCAGCAGCTGGATGCCGCCCTGGCGCCGGATCTGGACGGCAAGACGGATTTACTTTGTGACTTTGACACATTAGGCCTCCATCTGTTCTCTTTAGGCTGCGCCGAGTGCTAAAGCAAGATTTACATGTAAATGTGTATGCGCCCCCTCCGCTGTCTGCCAGCACGGCCTGCTTCCCTGCCTGTCAAGATAAGGACACACGAGCGGCCGGCTCGGCCCGATCACCTGATTAAATGAAGAAAATAAGACTATATTGTTTCAGGGATTTGACTGGAGATTGGTGGGTGGACATAGCGCCGCTGGTTAAGAAGCAAAGCATCTGAAGTTCTCGTCCTTGGTGACTTTTAGCCAGATGCCTTTCTCAAAGCAGGCCAGAGTCTAACGGCTACTCCAAATAAGCATAGGTTGTGTCAGAATGTGTCTATGGCTGGATTCTCAGTTTGGTGTACTGTTTGACCTGCAGTGGAGGAACAAGGAGGTGCCTTCTTGGTGCAGCAAAATTATTTATGAATATTAATAATGGTAAAATATTATTATATTGTGTTTTCTATCAAAATTCATTTCAAAGGTCGCAACAAATGTAATCTAATAGAGCAATAGTATATTGTATATATAAATATTAGAATCTGAGAAATTGTTATTTAATATATTGTTCTGGGAATATTCTGGGCAAAAACTAAATTATAGCTCCATACTGCCAGACAGGGATAGTTTACTTTGTGCTTGAATACTATGAATTTTCATCATATTCTACAGGTCATTTGTGTTTGTAAACCCTCTTTATTTCTGTTTTGTATAAAGCCTGTAGCCCGATTGCTCTTCAAACTACTCCATATGTTTGCTATTGTCTTTAAGGCTGTCTTGAGCTGATAGCTGTACCACCAGTGAAAAATACATTGCAAACATTTATCAGTGGTATGAAGAAATTGCCTTCTTCACAATAACCACTGACATTCTACTGCGATGAGCCCTTCCTTGTACTTTTGTAAAGTGGGCTACTTTTTTCTTGCTAGTCTTTATTGTATACAAGTGGGGTTGTTTATTGGCGGCTGTCCTTCAGGTTTAGATTTGTGTGACCATTGCTACAGTTATTGCACTTTCACCCTAGTCCAAGTGGTGCTTTCAATTTATTTTATTGTCTTTTATGTTGCCGTTAGTGCTGCCATGAACAACAGCCCGTGAGAGACTGCTCCCAGACTAAAGTGGACTTGACAGAATGCGGCGCTCCGTACCTCCGACTTGATCTTGTTGTCGCCGAAGCAGAGGTGCTGGAGATACGCCGCTGCGTTGGACTGGACCGACGGGAACTGATGCTGCAGCATCTGGATCACCTCTGGCAGCTCTGGGTCCCTCCAGCCAAACTCCCTGCACACACACACACACACACAGAGTAAGCAGATGTTTCCATACTGCAACAGCAGGCTGGCAAAACATTGTTGTAAACTTGCATCTGTAAATAGGCAAGTAGACACATTGTCATGCATGAGAGAGAGAGAGAGAGAGAGAGAGAGAGAGAGAGAGAGAGAGAGAGAGAGAGAGAGAGAGAGAGAGAGAGA
>JAODUH010001099.1:0-13081 GCA_027564835.1 Typhlichthys subterraneus
ATTTTGGCCCAACATCTGCCGGACAAAGTTACATGTGATAACTAGTAGGCCTACTAAACTGGTAGAAAGCCTATGATTTTGCCCAATTGTCTCACCACGGACTGAGATCACGTTGTCTTTAAATGACCCAGTATCACACTATTTCGGAAGCTCTGCGCAACGAACTTGACCGTTCAAAACAAAAACAAAAAAATGTAGATAATACCGCAGACCGCGGTATTGGGGCACCCTTAATCACCGCAAGGACATTTTCTTCACCGCGACAGCCCTATGCTCACAGCCACCCTGCTGTAGGTAGTGAGATGATGCTGAAGTCAAGTGTGTTTCTAAATGATGGTAGAGCTAGATGAGGCGATCAAAACAGTTGTAACAATGTAGATTGGTTCAGCACTGTCCAATAGTTTCCTAATCAACCAGAGGTAGGAGGCAGCGACTGTTAACACTTAAATGGAGTGTAGCCTAGTGAATATGGTCTGGCTACACCAGACACGGCCAGTGTCACAGAAATACGCTGAGTTTAAATTGAGTAAAGGAAGCTACATAATAAAGGTAGATTTTGAACTCAACATAAGACCTCTGTGCATGCCGTAGTCCAGATGTGTCCAGTGTGTGCATGGTGCGCTTACCGGAGGCTCTCTTGGTTCTTCTCATTCTCCTGTCTCAGCTTGGCCAAGGCAGCATTCTCCTTCCTGAAGCGCTCAATCTCTATCTCCAGCTCCACCAGCCTCTCCCGCAGCTGTCTGGACTGAGCCTGCTGGCCTGACACACACACACACACACAAACCCCGTAAAAAAATAGGTTTGGCTATGGCGACAGAATGTTTGGCTTATAAAGCATAGCCTGGTTACAAATCTCTGCATGCTATTAAAATTATGCCAAGCACTCAGTGGAGTCTAGCAGAGTCTGTATGTTTGTAAAAACACTGCAGCCCAATCGGTCATGTTGGAGAAGTTGCTGAACTGAACAAGCATGACTGATAAAACCAAAGTGGCTGTGTGTAGTCAGCTACTCAAAAACCAGGAACGGTAATGAAATGTAAACATAACCACAATTTTCACACAACTTGGCCTAAAGAGTTTTGTTATTGTTTTCACATGCTAGTGTGAAGCTAGCTAAACTAGCTTTGCTCGTCTTACCAGTATTCTCCTCAGCTTTTCTGACCTCTGGAGCAGGAGGAGGGATTTTTGGCTTTAGCGAGGGGAACAACCTGGCCATGAGTTGAGAAGTAGGAAGGGGTGGGTCTGGCTCCTGATTGGCCAAACTACCAAAAACACCCTTGTCTGTCTCTGCACCTCTGGACACTGCCACCTTTCTTGTCAGTACCTTCTCTGGTACATAGATCTCATTGGCTGTTGTCTTGGAGAGTGGACTGGCTCTTCTGCTGTCATTGGTTGAACAAACAGTCTCATCTGGATCATTCCAGGTGTCGTCGTCGTCAAACTCCAGGTTGACCGGCCGACCACCCTTGTCCTCCAACAGCGTGGACTCGCCGGGGTTGGCAAGGATGCTCTCGTTCACACCGCCGTCCTGGTACGACCTCTTGTCGTACGGGGGGTTGGTTGTTGTGGCGAAGCCCAGGCTGCTGGGAGACGTGATCCCTTCCTGCTCCCCACATTCTGAGCTGCTACAGAGAGACACCTCATCGTCCTGGTCCACTTCTGCAACATCACTAACCCTGTGCTCTAGCTTGCTGTCTATTACCACAGACAGCACTGCTTGGGAGTCACAAGACTGGCTACTACTGCTACTGCTGCTGCTCTGCACTGCTTTGGGAGGGGATGGTCTGGGCGACTTTATTGGGGTGGACGAGAGCCGTCGCTGGTAGAGCCCCTTGGCGGCCAAAAGTTTGCGGTGTTGCTGGTCCATCTGTAGAACCTGGAAGAAGAGAGTAGAGCAACCTGGGCTAAAAACAATGACATGCAACATTCACGGCTAAATGGTCTGCATTTATATAGCGCTTTTCTAACATTCCGGCCACTCAAAGCGCTGTACAGTATTTCTTCACACTCTGATAGCGATTGCTGCCATGCAAGGTGCCACCAACCACCGGGCGCAGTTAGGAGTTAGGCATCTTGCTCAAGGATGCTTACAGGTAGGTCAACACTGGGGTTTGAACCCACAATCTTCTGGCTGGGAGCCCAACACCCAGACCACTAGACCATCCTGCCCCCCATACCATAAATAACAGATCAGTGGCAAGCTTCATAAACCCTTTTGTTGTGAAAGGTCACCGTAAGCTGGGTATACACTGTGCCACTCACACAATATGTAGCCCTCACACTGTAGGATGGAATCGCCTGTCCAGACTGTTGAGTCCTCATGACAGGGGTGCTCACACTATGTGAGATGATCGCAATGTCAATGCTCATATTTTTGCCACAAGTTACTGCCAAGTTGCGTGTTCACATTGTTGAGAGAAAACAGCATGTAGCGTTGCTCGTTATCAGCCACTGTTGGTCGACATTTGTTACCTCTGAGCGGTTGAAGTTGTAGTCCTACACGCAAGTGAACATACTTAATGAAGTAGTCACTGGATGGACAGAGCGAGGTTAACCATTGCACACAATAGGCCTTATACACTGAGAGGATCATCGTCCTCCCCCATGCTAAATAATGAGTTTGGATACTGCACACGCATCGCAGTATGCTGCCTCACGGAGCAGACAGTGCAATGTAAACTCAGTAGCCCAATTGTACAAACAGAAACACACAATTAAATTAAAAGAAATCTTTTTGCATGGTTTATAACCCAACCTCCTTGCCCCACACATGGATCATTAGCCCTACGTCTGACTTGCTGAATGTATCAATGCCCACGATCATCGCAGAAAGAATGCACTAACGATACAGGCAGATTAAATCCACTGTCAGTCTGCGGGCAATTTGCATAATGTCTGGCGGAGGAAATATTCCATGCGAGTGTTTAACAGGCTTTAGTAGCCTACAACAGTCGGCTATTTGTCTTTCTTCTGTACAAATTAGCTGGCTTCCACATCAACTTGTAAAATGACCGTAAGGCTGACTTTCAGTCTCTCAGTCAATGTTTACTTTCCTACATTTGACACAGCGCACTGTGCTGCATGTGACGTCTTGTTGGTATGCGCATGCCGTGATCAGTTCACACTAGAATCTGATACGTGCCACATTTAACAGGCTATGTGAAGAGCAAAAAAAAAAAAAAAAATCAGATTTGAGCACTAAATCGGAATTGAGCATTAAGGATTGCAGTGTGAACGTAGCCTTATTTTCTCCTCACTCCCCCCTGTACACTGCAACGCTGCCCAATTCTTAATGAGTCATGCAGCTCTAAAATCAGGTAAAAAAAACAGGCATGAAATCACCAGCTTTGTGCTGGCAAAAAAAAACTCTTTTGATGCATCGTTTCAGCTTGCAGTAATACATTTTTTTATCCTCTGCATTTGTAGGTTTGCATACGACTATTAAGAGACAACATAACAGAATGTATATACTGTGGAGTGAGAAAGGTTCAGTAAATGGTATGATTTATATGTTATTGTTACACAGGACTGTTAATATTACCGTTATTGCCAAAAACTAAGATATGATGCTTTAAAGTACTCTCATAATGTAGATTTGACTTAATTTATATATAATATCATTGTGAACACTCAATATAGGTTTGAATGGGATGACATTGTTACAGGCAGCCCTACTGTTATGTGTTGTATTCTGCTCTAGATTCCCACCTTCATGACAAAGGAGGAGTTTGAGGAAAAGGAGAGCTCCTCGGCAGCTTGTTCCAGGAGCTCAAACTCTCCCAGTTCCATGCTCTCCTGCTGCCTGTTGCACTCCCAGTGCTGGAGCTTCTCCTTGAGCAGGGAGTCCACCTCCACCACCACTGACCTGGCTGTCCTGCCCTCTGGGTCTTCCCTGGAGCCTGTCGTCACCATGCAGGCTCCTGCTGCTAAACCCACCACATTGGTCAGGGCCTTGGGGGCTGCCTGGATACCACGGGGCCTCTTCTCCTCCTGCTGCTGCTCCTTGGCCTTCCCCGGTGGTGGGTGAGACATGTGGCTCCTCCGCCCCTCAAACACAGTGTGCACTCCTCCAGGTGCCTCTGTCTTGTGGTTCTGATGGCTGGCCAGCACCTTGGTCCGTGTCTTGTCCCGGGACCGGGAGCACGAGGCTCTTGGCTGGCTCTCCCTGTTCAGCACGGTGGTCTTGCGCTGGACTGCGGGCCGCTGGACTTGGTTTATGGTGCTCCTCAGGATGGACGTGGGCTCTGAGAGGCTGTGGGAGACGGACCTGGCCCGGGGCTGCCCCTGGGGCTCCTTCTTGGCTGCTCCGCTGGCCATGGAGCCTTTACAGTCCTTGGTGAATCTTGAAACGCCCTCACCCCGCTTTAGGAAGGACCTCTTGGGAGGGGCTTTCACTGCATTGGTTGTACATTGGCTCTGCTGAGAAAATGTAAAGCAGTTAAGCTCAGTAACGAATAACAATGCACCTGCAAAGGCTGTCATCCCTCTTAGTTTCTATTTGAGCTAAGGCTCTTTGTACATTTCTGTTGAGACAGAGTTGCTACAACAATTCTATATCTAATAGTATCAACACAACGTTTTGAATGTTAAGCCTAAAGCCCTGGACACACTGCAAGCGTTCCGCTCGTCATACATTTTGGCAAATTGGCCGCTTGTTTACATTCCTTGCATTGGTTGCCTAGGTATCCCTCTCATACATTTCTCCACCCAAAATGTTTCAGTCAATCTGTCAGTCCACTTCGCCTCAATCGTGTCACCTGTTGAAAGTTGAAATTAGTTTAACTAGTCGTCGACCATTATTTCGCCTGTCGTTGCAACATTCCACAGGCCACAATCAACAACCTGATAAACTCTATGGAAGGACATGTGTTGTGTATGCGAAAGGCATGTGTTGCACTACGTGAGGCAAATGGTGGTCACACCAGATACTGACTGCTATTCGGACCCCCCCGGACCCCCCAATACAGTTAAACTGCACATTTTTGAATGGCCTTTTATTGTGCCCAGCCTAAGGCACACCTGTGCCTCTTGATGTGCCACACATGAGGTGGATGGATTATATCGGCAAGGGAGAAGTGCTCACTAACACAGATTTAGACAGATTTGTGGACAATATTTGAGAGAAATAGGTCTAAGTATTAGATCTTTGAGTTCAGCTCATGATAAATGTGGGCAAAGTGTTTATAATTTAACCATCTTAACAGAGGAGTATTATGACAATTCAGATTATATCACAAGATACTCGTAGCTGCCATATGAGTAGAGATAGTGTCTGACTTGTTGCCTGCTTGTCTTAAGTCTCTCCTCCTCCAGGCTCAGCTGCTCCTCCAGGAGGTCCTCAAACGTCTGCTTCTGTCCTCCAACCCCTGGCTTAATTGGCCTGGCATACACACACGCGTGCACACACACACAGCCAAAACACAGTAAGAAAGTAAACTAATCTCAGTTCATAGTTAAAGTAAACTACCATATTTTCTGGTAGTTCAAAATCTCACTTCTATTTTGTCCGGCAGGTCCTTTATATTCCAGAGCAATTTCATGTGTATTTTGTCTACTGCATTCCAACTATGACCAAGAGATGGCACTATATACATAGACAATTGCAAGCCGGCTACTGTACTATAATGCAACATATACATCTAAGCAAATATAAATGAGACACAGACCGAACTGTTTTTTTTTTTCCCCCCCATAACAATAGTTTGATAAACGCAACTAATTCTACTGTGCGATTTATAGTCAATAAAATATGCTAATATCACAAGTAAAAAGGCTTGTATATCCACCTGTCCTGCAAGCCTCTCTCTTCTTTTCTGTTGGCATCATCAACTGATGTAGCGGCACTTTCCTGGGGATGACTACCAAAACGCTGCTCTTGATTAGATCCTCTGTGAGCGCATTCGCCTCTCCCTAATGGAATAAACTATTTTAGTGGACACACCAGAGCACTATGTGCCTTGCTCAAGGGCACCCTAGAATTAGTAGTTTATGTGTAACTGAACTCAACCTGCCAGGTGTAAAAATAAATAAATAAAATAGTAATAATCAAAAATTGAGCAACAGGCATAAACATTCATATTTTTATGAATTCACATTTTTATTTGAAATCTCTGCTCAGTCTCCTTTACTTTACTCTTCACTTTTTATTTGTAAGTTGTATGTGTAATATGTATGCTCCATTTTTAGTCAAATGTATGTAAATTATTTGTATTTGTACTTGTAATGTAAGATTTCATTGAGTGTCTTGAAAGGCGTTCTTAAATATAATGTATTATTATTATTATTATACCAATACAAATGTGTAGTCAAGTCACATAGTAAAGACCTGTCTTCTGCTCTTCCAGAATTTCCTCCTCTTTGCCCTCCCCTATTTGTTGCCGTGTGTCTGCCTGTAGACACTCCGTATCCTGCACAGTGCCACAGGCGGCTGGAGGGGCCCCATGGCTCTCTATGGGAGGTCTGAAGGAGGATTCTCTGTGAGGGGACCTCTGGAGAGTGCTCTCACTCCAGTCTGCTCCCGACAACCCTGACGTCTGAGTGTGACCTGTGAAACGTATTAACAGGGCAATAACCACTGCATCACTCAGAACGGACTATCCCTGATGCTGGTTCAAGTACAGCTAACTTTACTTGATTTAGGAAATCAAGTCAAGTATGATCATGGTTCTTAATAAAGTTTAATATATTCCTGAAGGATACTTTCAAAAGCTACAGACACAAAGGTCATCAACCCCACACCTTTTTTTAGGAGGATGTCCTCAGAACTACAGTGCATCTGGAAAGTATTCACAGCTCTACCCTTTTGCCACATTTATTTATGTTACAGCCTTATTCCAAAATGGATTAAAATAAAACTTACCTCAAAAGTAAACACACAATGCCCCATAATAATAAAGTGAATTTTGAAATTTTAGCAAATTTATTACAAATAAAAATAAAAAAATAAAAAACTTGTACATAAGTATTCACAGCCTTTGGTCAACACTTTGTTGAAGCACCTTTGCAGCAATTACAGCCTCAAGTCTTTTTGAGTATGTCCTGTTGGAAGATGAACCTTCTCCCCAGTCTGAGGTCCAGGTTTTGATCAAGGATTTCGCTGTAAATTGCTGCATTTATCTTTCCCTCGATCCTGTCTCCCAGTTCCTGCCACTGAAAAACATCCCACATTATGATGCTGCCACCACCATGCTTCATTGTAGGAATGGTATTGACCAGGGGATGAGCAGTGCCTGGTTTCATCCAGACATGATGCTTGGCATTCAGGCCAAAGAGTTCAATCTTGTCTTTGTTTCATCAGACTGATAGAAAATTCTATCAGACCATAGAATTTTCCTTTCTCATGGACTGAGAGTCCCTCATGTGCCATATGGCAAACTCCAGGCAGGCTTTCATGTGCCTTTTACTGAGAAGTGGCTTCCGTCTGGCCACTCTACCATAGGCCTAATTGGTGGTTTTCAGAAATGGTGGAGTTTGCAGAAATGGTTGTCCTTTTGTCCTTCTAGGCCGGGCAGCCAGCTCTAGAAGTCCAAAAGTCTAGAAGCCTAGAAGTCCTGGTGGTTACAAACTTCCATTTACAGATGATGGAGGCCACTGTGCTCATTGGGACCTTCATTGCTGCAGAAATCTTCCTGTAGCCTTCCCCAGATTTGTGCCCCGATACAATCCTGTCTCAGAGGTCTACAGACAATTCCTTGGATTTCATGGCTTGGTTTGTGCGCTCTGACATGCACTGTCAACTGTGATACCTCATATAGACAGCTGTGTGCCTTTCCAAAGCATGTCCAGTCAACTGAATTTGCTACCGGTGGACTCCAATCAAGTTGTAGAAACATCTCAAGGATGATCAGTGGAAACAGCATGTGCCTGAGATCCATTTTGAGTGTCATGGCAAAAGATGTTAAAAATTATACATGTGATTTTTTTAAAAGTTTTTTTATTTATAATACATTTGCAAATATTTCAAACAAGCTTTTTTCACTTTGTTATTAAGGGGTATTGTGTGTAGAATTTTGAGAAAAAAAACGTTTTTAATCAATTTTAGATTAAGGTTGTTAGATAACAAAATGTGTTAAAAATGAAGAGCTGTGAATACTTTCCGGATGCTCCTACAAAAAGAAGTTATTGTTGATATAGAGGGCTATCACTACATTGTTCATTTGTCACCGCGTACCTGCCCTACATGTATGTGACCCGTTCATCAATCCCAGAAGCCTTTGCTGTTCCTCCTGTAAGCGAAGCAGTTCCTCCAATTGATGAGCTTTCAACTGTTCCTGCATGTGTTGCTGCCACTGCCTCAACTATAGCACACACACTGCAGTTAGAGTCAAATGATGATGAAATTAGACTAAAAACTTGAAAATGTTAAACAACAGACATAGTAACATTGTTACAGTATAGGGGTATAGCAGAATAATCAACAGATGTACTGAACTATAAAAATGTAGGCATACTGAGTGAGTTCGATCTTCTGAAGTTATTTACCTAATTTGTTTAACTGCACTATTTCCAGGATTGACTGTGGCTGCTATAGCATGACTGCTTCTGGTAGGTTCTAAGAGCAGCAGATGTATGCCATACTAATATTACAAATATTTAAATCAAGTGGTGCCAACCGCTGGCCTTACCTGATCCAGTTTCATTATTAATGACAGATCATGTGGTTTGCTTGCCAACTCTTCTAAAGTATCCAGTTCCCCATCACAGACTGAACTTTGAAGAGGATCCGAGTAACGACAAATTATCGGCCTCTCAGCCATTATAGTTTCTGCTTCGAGTTGATGGTTAAATCCGTCCAGCTTTGCCACACACTCCGACTGAACCTGGTCAGCATCGATACTACTGAGGCAGCTGCTGTTGGTCGAGGCAGGCAGCGGAGCGAAGTGAGAGACGAACGAATCGCCTCGATCACGACGCTTTAATTCGCCATTCGATTGTCGCCGAAAAGATTCAACCAGTTCCGGTATAGGTTTAAGGATAACCCCGGCTCTGGTGCTATTTGGCATCCATCTAGCGACGAGGTTTTCCTGGGAGTACTGCAGGCCATCTGGAGATGACATGACCCAAATCTCCAATCGAGTAGCTAATCCAGGATAAAGAGGACAGATTATTGTGACAGGTTAAATTAAGCATAAAACCCAAATACACGTTCGAGCCATGAAGATTATGTCTAACTGCTGTAGGCTACCGTACTGTGTCAGTAGGGTACCAACATCATGTCTCCATAGAAGTGTCGGTTTAAAGGGGTGTATGCTGTTGTTAGCAACAGTAAAATACATTTATCAGAAAGGTGGAACGTAGGTGGAACAATAAACGAACGAATCTAACATTCGTACAACAAAACTAACAAATTCGTTTATTAATTTTCAAATTCAATAAACAACATTGTTTACAAAATGTCATCTGCATTACCAGTGCTTGCTTATTTTGTCAGTACGGTACCAATTTTATTTATACGGAGTACGGTACCATACGGGACCTTTCAAATAAACATACAATACTCACATGTAATGCAGTCGACGTATTTATTTGTCCGCTTTATTTAAAGGATAATGTTTAAGGATAGAGAAGTGATAAGACTTTCGAAGCCTGCCGCCATATCAAAACAAAGCCCGCGAGAGAAAGAAAACACACAACACGGTTGAATTGTGGGTAATGTAGTTTTAATAACCGAGAAAGAAAATAGCGATATATGTATTTGTTTAAATATTTAAAGTTAATTTCATAGTGAACATCAACATATGGGATAATTGGAGTATTATTTGAGTATTTTTGTTTGTAGCAGTCTCTTTTACTTAATTATGTAATTGTATTCATCTTGTAAAGTCGTATTCCGGTTTATTTCACAATAAATGTTGTATGTAGTCGACGAAACGTATTATTCTTATTAGAGCAGCAGATGTAGTAATATTAATTATCATAGAATATTCTAACAAATTTGTAAATATTTTTATTGTGAGTTTTATGTAAAATAAATAATTTATACTTTTTTTATTCTCTCTCTTTCATTAATTAAAACTATATTCTGAAATAGAAACCCTTATATTGATAGTTACATAACGGAAATATATTTTTATACTTGTCATTGGTCAAAACGAAATTCAAGAAAAATAATTGTTCATTCATTGCTAGTGTTCAGAGCAGGCGATAGTAGACTATATTTCTATAATGGAAAAGGTCTTCTGTAATACACATGGTAAGTAAATCAGTAGCCTACTGCACCGGTAGATTAGAATTGAAGTCTTGCGTTTAAGTTTCTGAAATAATATCAAATTGGGGAGTTTTGTTAAATGACAGGGCAGTTTCATTTTCAAGTAGTTGTTATCATTCATGGCTCCAAATGTATTTCTGTATGCATTCTGTATATTAGGAAAGTAACAATAGGATATATCGGCTCTATTAAATCAGGGAACGTGTGCATGTTGAAAACTGGCGTTAAAGAAGGACCAAGTAAAGGCAAAAGTTTCTATGTCTGCATTGACCAACATGGCTGCGACTTCATTCAAGTCGCAAGGTAATGCAATATTCACAAAACGTAGAGACATTATTTCTTTAATGATCTAGTTTTTTTTAATTGATGTAAAATAAATGTGTAATTCTTTGGTTGAACTCTATATTGCAGATAGTTGCGTTGATTTGAGAAAATAAGGTTTTGTGCTTGTACTGATTTGTAACAATAGCTATTCTTAAAGCCATATTTACCATAAACCAGAGATGTTGCCGTCCTAATAAATGTAATTTGCTACTTCAGCATCCCAGCCTCCCACTGCCTCCTTCATGAAGATTCCATAGTAGAACTCCAAGCTCTTTCTTACAGTCAACAGCAACAGAACCACAGGTCTGTGTCTAGATTATCTTCTGACTGATGTGACTCTGCAAGGTAGTGTTTTAAAGTAACAAACACCTTTACCTTACTTTCAGATTGTTCTATCGTTGTGCTTCGGGGAAGCAAACAGGTCAGAAGTGGTGTGGGAGTGTGATCTGGACTGCAGTAAGATTTATTTTACAGATGTTGCCATATACACATTCCTTATGTTCGGCTCTGTCTTGCACTAAATTACATGTCTCTAGGCAATTCCTCTGTCCTCTCACCTGCTGTTGTGTATAATTGATTATCTTTTTGGTTTCTGTTATTAATGGCTGCCTTGTATCATTGCAGCCAGAGCAGGAGAGACGGAACCCTCTCTCCGACAGACATCTTCAGCCTTCCTGCCTGCCCCCAGTACGAAACCCCTTCAAAGCCCTTGGAAAGATGGATCAGGACTCCCAATGGAAGAAGATGCAAAGTGAACAGATCAAGGTGCGAGGAGAAGAGAGAGCTTGTGAAGAGGCTAAACGAGTACAAGAAGAGAAAAGACAGGAGGCAACCCAATCAGTTGAATACAAAGGTAAACATCTTCCACCAGGGATGAAGATAAAGAACAGACTTCCAGAAGAAAATACATCTAATTCCATAGGCAGGACCAACAATGAGATGAAAGACGGAAATTACCCCCCAGGTGGAGTCTCTGGGGCCAAACCTACCCGAAATTACAAAATGCAGACAATCTCAAAACAAAACTTGACCCAACAACCAACTAGTACCAGAGCCATTGACATGTCTAGAAGAGAGTTTGACTCTGAGAAGGGGGCCGCGTCCAATCATAGTACAAGAGACACCAAGAAGCCTTCATCTGTCAAGCCAATGCACAGCCCATCAATCAAAGAACACCAAGACAAGCTCACAGCCGACAACCTGGACAAGACTACAGCCTCTGCTGTTCCCACACATTCCACAAAGCTTAGTGATGATGACGACGATGATGACGATGTCAAGTTGATATCAGTAAAGCCTGGCACCAAGAAGACCCTTCCTTTTGCCCCTGTCCAGAAAACACTGACGTCTTTTGCGGGATTCCAGCGGGCTTCTCAGGTCAACGGTCAACAGCAAGACCCCAGAGGGCTGCACAGCCTCTATTCTGCTGAGCTCAAAAAGAAAAAGGTGAGGAAATGGCTTGTGTGTGTGTGTGTGTATAGATATACATTATTTAATGACACATAAGATAGATTTCTATAGCATAGAACCCCAAAAGTTCTATGCACAGAAACACAACTGTCCACAAATGTCCTGGTAGGGGCAGGGCGTTAAGAGGCTCTCAATCTCTGAACCTATTGGCTACATCATCTGACGTCGCTGTAGCCCCTGGGAACAAGGTCCAATATTCTCATGGTTCTGATGTAGCCAGAGGATATCAGGGGCAAGACTTTCTCTTCAGTCTGCTGGTCAATGTAGTCAGATTTTCCACATGTGAATGCAGATAATCATTGAGGAATATATATCGTAGTCAGATGATAGCCATTCCCCCCCTAGATTTTCAGTTCCACCTCTTTTGTTCTCAACATGAATGGGATTGGTCAGGACTACTATGACTACAAACATAATACAAATGGAAATCAGGACACTTCATCTACCAATATCTTGGGCTGCTGCCTACAGATTCTATGCAGAAATGTGTTTACAGCACGAGTTTCAAAGCAGAACTTTTTATGTAACACTGGCTTCAAATGTCATCTCAGACACCAATCAAGTAGTGTCTCCGAGTTTAAAACCATTATTTTAAAACTAACCTTGGTTTTAAACTGCTCCAGGCTGTCAGACCTGGAGTACAGTAGATGTAGTTCCGTTACAAATGTTTCCAGGTATCTTCAATGGGTGCTTTTCCTTTGTCAACTACCTGAGGTGTTGTCATAGCCATGTTATTCATGCCTTTCTCTCACCAGGACATCCTGTCATGCATCAATGTGTCGGCTCTGCCTGATAAAGGCGAGAGGCTGATGCTTCAGGTCAAAGAGCTTGAGGACACCTTGGAGTCTCTGACCATCTCAGCTGCATCAGTGCCTGGTAAGACAATGGCTGCATGCAAATGACAGAAAACTGCGTTTGTCATTGTAGAATAGAATATATACATTTGTAATACGGTTATTTGCACTTATTCAAACTGGGAGCACGCTACAGCTGTATTGATGTAAGGTGTGTATATATATATATGTATGTGTATGTATATATGTATGTATATGTATATATATGTATACATGTGTGTGTATA
>JAODUH010001100.1:0-13081 GCA_027564835.1 Typhlichthys subterraneus
CCCCCCCCCCCCCCCCCCCCCCCCCCCCCCCCCCCCCCCCCCCCCCCCCCCCCCCCCCCCCCCCCCCCCCCCTCTGCTGAATGCACAGGCGCAGGTATGCTAGCGCCAGCCAGCCGCCAGCCGAGCAGAGGCCTGCTCTCGTCCAAGGAGGGCCAGACACATTCGTTAAATCACAATTTATTTACACTTTTCTCCGTACAATTTACATTTCTGTTGCGTGTGTGTGTGTGTGTGTGTGGTGCTTCTGCTGCTCCTGCCTCGCTCGGCAGGTCGATCCAGCCAGCCAGCCCAGAGGTGTGTGTGTGTGTGTGTGTGTGTGTGTGTGTGTGTCCCAGTCTTGTAATGTTCCCCAACAGCCTAGCGTCAGACACCCCCCCTCCCCCCCCAGCGTCTCTCCGCGTTCCCGTCTCAGTCGACGGGGCCCTGGAAGATGAGTCTGACGTGGCCCTGCTCCCCGATGAGCCAGGTGCCGCAGAAGGGGCATGCGGCGTGGAATGCGTGCGTGCCGTGCGGCAGCGGGATCTGGCTCCAGCCGGCCACCGTCTTCTCGGAGCACACGTGGCCGCAGGGGCAGAAGGCATGGGTGGGCGGGCCCGCGTCCAGGTAGAGGCCCCCCTCGCAGCCCAGCCACAGGGGCACGTAGGGCCCCACGCGCCGGCACATGGGGCACTCCCGCTCCCCGGCGGCGGAGGCCGGGCCGGTGCCCCCGGGCCCGGGGAGACCCTTCTCCTTGCGGTAGCCCCAGTTGTGGTAGCCGTGCACGTGGCCGCAGTTGACGTACACCCAGGGCTGCTTCTTGTCCACGGTGGTCTCGCGCTGCGCCAGGCTGGGGAAGGCCAGCGTGTTGAAGCCCACCGGGCACTGGGGCCGGGCCGCGTTCAGCTCCTGCCGCAGGGACTCCAGCTGCTTGAGCGTCGGGGTGCGCCGCAGGCCGCCCGGGGTACGCCACAGCAGGGTGGCCCCGCACAGGTCGATTAGGGAGCCGTCCTGCAGCGTGTTGGACTCATTCTCCACCTGGGGGAGGGGCGGGGCAGAAGACTATGACTAAGACTAGGATGTATGGCTGTGTGTGTGTGTTTATGTGTGTATATGTATGTGTGCATACTGTATATATGGATATATACTGTATATATGTGTGTGTGTGTATGTATCTGTTGTTTAGTCATCCGGTTTAAGTGTTATGTCAGGGTCGTGTAGTTGTCATAATGTCCCAGATTGTATGTAAATAAAGGCTGTAAGACTAGGCGTAACGTGTGTGTGTGTGTGTGTGTGTGTGTACTATACTGTATAATGTGTGTGCTATTGCTGTACTGGTCTCCCAGTATACCCCCTCTATGCCACCACTTGATGGCACTGTGGACACCTTGATTTAACGCTGTCAGTTGACATCAATCAAAGCTCTCAAAATCCCATCTGCCAGACGTTCAATATTAATAACGACTACATGCAATTAATGTCCTTTGGAAGATTGCCTTCGTAGTGCTGCTGCCTTCATGATCGATGATGGAGAACAGGTACATTTTCATCATCAAATCTAGAATGTTCCTGACAGTATGATGACAGAACCCGTCTCCCTTAGCCGCACGCTAACCGTACCAACGAGAGAGTTCTTGGGGTCGTAATCAAGGTCAGGACACTTGGCTAACGTCTCTGCGGCGCATGTCTTACCAACTTTCCCCTTTGCTGGGCCGAGCGAGTCTCCCGCAGGGCGAAGACGTTCCCGCACACGGAGATCTCCCGCCACACCCCCGGCGCCGGCTCGGACACGAACTCCCCCGCCGGGTGCATCACCAGCACGCCGTTGGTGGTCAGGCCGTCCATCAGGCCGTCCGACGTCCGCCACTTGGCGGCGCGTTCCTAGGAAGGAGACAGCAGACAGGCAGAGGTCAGCGAGGGTTGCTGGGGAAACGCGGGGATGTAAATGCGCCGATGGCAGCTGTACCATGCCGTTGGGGGGGAGGGGGGAGGTGGGGGGGGGATGGCTGGGAAAAACAGCCAGCTTTTTATTTCCCCTGCTGCTACATTTAGCTTGACACAGAACCACTATGATGCCGAGTATTGGGCGGTGCTAAATGTTTTCAGGTTTTGTTGTTTGTATAGTTTTCTAGCTACCGATATGGAATTTAAGGCAGACACACTATAAGTGAACACTGTGATCTCTCTCTCTCTCTCTCTCTCTTTTAATTCAATTCAATTCAAATGGTGCTTTATTGCCATGGCAAGTGTGCAGTTACTTGTATTGCCAGAGCAGGTGTAGTGAAAATTAAACTAGATTGTAAACATGTCTTAAAGCAGCCCCCACGTGCAGTCTCTATTACATACAGAATTATGACGTCGTATGTTGTATCTCCCTCCCTCTCTCTCCCTCTCCCCTCCTCTGTCGGTGGCGCTGACAGCATGACTCGGCGTTCTGCCCGGGACTCGTGTCCGTGGGACCTCACAGACCCGTGGCTGTGGCACCTGGCCTCTCAGAGGTCCTCTGGGAGCGGAGGCGTCAAGTTGCATCCGCTGGCCTACTTGTTAGGGCCCTGAATGATGCATGCCATGGTGATGTCATGCTGTCTGCCACAGGAGAGAGCTCTGATTGGACTGGGACTGTACCGTGTGCGCTCACGTGCAGGCCAGGGGACGATGTCATTTCTGATGTGCACGTTTCTGTGTCCTTCACCGTCTCGGTGGGAATATCGCTGACGCAGTTATGTTTGCTTATTGGTCGCTCGCTGCCGTGCTTAGCACGCGTCTACAGATACCCTCCTTGAAACCTGCTCAGATGACATCGCTTATCACGCAGGTTCGATCCAACATGGCCGCATACCCACACAATGGGAATAATTGTCACCAGACCCCAGAGGATTTTACACCGGCGCCCTGCAACCTAGTGCCATTAATGTACGCTGCCAACTCCCTGCTAGGCATTTACACACCCGGTTGATCTCTGTGAGCCCTCCTTTCCTCTAAATTAGCGGTTGCTCCGTGCCAGGGGAAGCCAGATAGGAAGTCAATCTGCCAGAACGGACCAAAAGCTTTATCAGTGAGTAAGCAAATGCCACCCCCCCCTCACCCACCCCCCACCACACACACACACACACACACACACAAACACACACACACACACCCCTTCCCTCGGACTCTGCAGTGTGCTGTGCTTTTTATTGCCCACCACTGTGGCCCCGGTGTAACTGCAGCTTCTCTAAATAGCACGTGGGAACGGAAAGGCTACACTGGATCTCAGCACATTACATGTATACAAAGCAGATGCACACCGTCGATTTATCACCAGCAGGTGGCGCCGCTCACGTCAAGCGTCGCTTCAGAAAGCAAACCTATTTAAAACCAAACCCTGCACTGCCCGGTCTGCCACTGTGCAAGTCTCTGGAGCGCATCTGTTTCCATTGGCCCGAGCGGAGAGCCCTGCTGTGAACGTGCAGCATATGAATGCATGGACAACATCAATATGCTGTGCATTAGGGCCTCATAGCTTCATTTCCCCATAGGAAAGGGGCACTGCCAGTAGCTGCTGTGTGCTGGCCACTGGCCCAGACAACCAGCGATGCTCACTGAACCAGCAAGGCAGTGTAATGAGTGAGTGAGAGAGAGAACCTTGATAAAGACTGCTGATATTTCAGGGCCATGTCTACCCAAGTGAACATAAGAGAGCCATTAAACTATTTACTGTTGAAAACAACACAACAAGAGTTACTCTCTCTGATACTCTCTCTCTCTCTCTCTGATACTCTCTCTCTCTCTCTGTCTCTCTCTCTCTCTCTCTCTCTGATACTCTCTCTCTCTCTCTCTCTCTGATTCTCTCTCTCTCTCTCTGATTCTCTCTCTCTCTCTCTCTCTCTCTCTCTCTCTCTGTTGATTTTTGTTGTAACAATGTAATTGTGCCATAAAGAATGCTGTAATAAAGGCTTGGTTAAGGTCTTTCTTAGCCTCTCTCTCTCTCTCTCTCTCTCTCTCTCTCTCTCTACGCTTCGCACCTTTGACCGACGACCACCCCTGTTGCCCGCTGCTATAGCAACTACCCCCCCCCCCCCGCCCCCCCACCGTCTCTCACCCCCAGGAAGATGTTCTTAGAGGAGTCGAAGCCGGCGGCGTAGATGCGTGCCGTGTAGGGGGCGCTACGCTCGCACATGATGCGGCAGGCGTAGCGGGAGATGGTGCTCTGGGCCGACTGGCCTCCTCCTCCACCTCCTCCTC
The DNA here is from genome assembly GCA_027564835.1 of Typhlichthys subterraneus. Lineage (NCBI taxonomy): Eukaryota > Metazoa > Chordata > Actinopteri > Percopsiformes > Amblyopsidae > Typhlichthys > Typhlichthys subterraneus. Next base: position 4,201 of record JAODUH010001100.1, read on the forward strand.
CTCCTCCTCCTTCTCCCATGGCTCCCTGGCTGCCCCCACTGCTGCCCGCCGTGTCCGTCACCACAAAGTCGATCATGCTCTCCGTGGACCGGCCGATCTGGGAGCGCCAAAAGAAAGAGCATTCAGGTTAATCGTGCTGCAGCTAATAATACTACAGTATATTATAATAATACTACAGTATATTATAATACTACAGTATATTATAATAATACTACAGTATATTATAATACTACAGTATATTATACTACAGTATATTATAATAATAATACTACAGTATATTATAATACTACAGTATATTATAATAATACTACAGTATATTATAATACTACAGTATATTATAATATTACTACAGTATATTATAATACTACAGTATATTATAATATTACTACAGTATATTATAATACTACAGTATATTATACTACAGTACATTATAATATTACTACAGTATATTATAATACTACAGTATATTATACTACAGTATACCATGTAATATACTGCCTAACACTGCTGCTAATAATACTACAGTATATTATTATAATACTACATTATATTATAATAATACTACAATATATTATACTACAGTATACCATGTAATATATTGCCTACCACTGTTGCTAATAATACTACAGTATATTATTATAATACTACATTACATTATAATAATACTACAGTATATTATACTACAGTATACCATGTAATATACTGCCTAACACTGCTGCTAATAATACTACAGTATATTATAATAATACTACAGTATACTACAGTATACCATGTAATATATTGCCTATATTCCCTAACACTGCTGCTAATAATACTATTATACATATAATATATAAATATATATACATTATAATAATACTAATACATGCTTATTTGCAGGGGAGTGAGAGTGGAACAAAGGGTTAAATGTTATAAGCAATTTACGATACTACAGTATACAGTATATTGTACCCATCTGCTCCTATCTAAATTATACTTTAAAGATGTATATAAATATAAATTACATATTGTATTTATTTTTGTTTGTTACAATAAACATTGTAACAGATTACATGTACACAGGTCACACAATAACCTTTAACAGATGTGTTGCATAGGGTTTATTGCCAAGGCTAATTTGTGACCCCTTCAGCTAGTACAACCCCTGCTACTGCTACTAATATGCTACCAGTATAATACGTCGTCGCAGTCCAGTTCTGCGTGGGCCTGCTCGACACCTTTTAAGACTAGTCCTGTGCTTCAGCAGTTAAGTTAAGAAGACAAAAAAGTAGACACACTGGAGTGCATTCTGATTAGACCTTCACTTGAACGAAGGCTAAAATGCATGTAAAACCTAACTGCAATGACAAATCCGTTTCTTCCGGCCTCATAATTTTTATCTGCCTTTTTGCCAGGCAACCTTGACTGATACTCTCTCTCTCTCTCTCTCTCTCTCTCTCTCTCTCTCTCTCTCTCTCTCTCTGCTAGCTCTGTCATGACTCTGCACTCTGGGAAATTCAGAGGCGTCTGCTAACAAACGACTCCCCGCCCCGACTTGACATCTGCGCAGCCTGAGAGAGGCGCGTGTGTGTGTATATGTGCGAAACGCATGCAGAGTGCGTTCTGTACGAGTTCACGGTCGCGTGCTTGTCGCTGCAATGATGTGTGCTTGCTCTGCAAGATGGCGTCCAACTGTCCCATTGCTGTTCTGACCTTCAGGTCCGCCCCCGTCATCACTGTGAGCAGCAGGAGTAGGAGGAGATACTGACCTGGAACATGTCCGTGTTGGTGTCATGCGTGTACTCCACAATGACAGAGTGGCTCCGTGACAGTGTGTAGGAGATGCTGTGCTGGCTTTTGTTGCTGAGGGCCTGCCAATGCAAAACACATTAACCAGGTCACGCAACAAGGACAACTGGCAGAACGATGAATGCCCCGCCCAGTTTGTGTCTGGGATTACCATCATGGTTGAAACCAATCAAAGATATCTTTACAGTATGAACGACAACTTATTGTATGACCATGCAGTTGTGACCTCTCACCTTTGACACCAGGGGGGTTGAGACATTGTGGATGACATCAGGCTTGACCCCATTTGCTTTGGGCCTCTTGTAGAGGGCCAGGCGACTTCTTCTACGACCCTTGTCTCCATTGGCCAGTGAACCATTGTGTCTGCGTGGCATAATGAAAAGGTACTGTATATTGTACTGTATATTGGCCAGTAAACTGGGTGGGATAATCACCTTTTCGGGCTAAGCAAAGATTAATTTGAAGTTTACAACTGCATATTACCATTTTATATGAAGAAATATCATGATAAATGCTAGTATTATTGTAATTGGTATTCAAAATCCAGGTAAATTCAACAGAATATCACGAGACTCCTTGTATTTGCTGATGCAACTGTTATTTCCCACCAGCGTACCTAACTGTATAACTGAGTACTGTACCTAACCGTGGGAAATATAGCCCACAGTTTTGACTCACTACCACTGAAATAGCCAGCTGCAGTTCAAAAGAATACGGTGAAAAACAAACAGTAGTTTGGAGTTGTGTTTCATGACCAGACAGTGCCTCCGAGCTATCCTCTGCAGCTTAAAGGTTTAAAGTTACACCCTTTTGATTGTGCGCCCCGCCCCGAGTACCAAAAACAGTCCTCCTCCCACCTTGTCGGGGAAAACAACTGCGGTTGTGTATAACACTTGGGTACAGGAAGGGCTCCAATTCTTGCTAGTTTCAGCAAATCAGCATTGTTTTCAAAGAAAAGTATGAGCAGCAAAACAACTGCAACTGAAACATACATCTAGTAAGTTACACCAAATGACACGTTCCTTATAATATCAAGTGACTTTATAAATGTGCCGTGATTCCATATAGACCTTCATTCTATACCAGCTTGCCATTTGTATTCCAGTCGCGTTCAATTAACCGCACAGAAGCCATGATTGGATGGACGTCATAAAATGTCGGTGGCAGGCAGGCAGACTGCCCTCCACCCCTACCCTGCAGTAATTGCACTGACAGGGAACCGAGGCCTTCTCAGAATCCATCAGCGCACGGATCAATAGACCGAGGAGTAGATAGTGTACCTCTGTGTCGCTGGGCTTGGAGCGGTACCTTCCCATGTGTGAATGATACACTCCCCCTCCCATCATCTCCTTCAGTATGAATGCAGTTTAAATGTGCCTGCGTGTTTCCCCATGGCAATATGTATAGCGAACACTAATTGCGTAAAATCAAATTAGCTCTTTTATCTTCCATGAACTAGCCAGCCACCTTGGTGGGTAAGGGATTCATTCGTTGATGCTAATTGAGGCAACATAAAGAATCTTTTGTTTGTTGTAGATTAGCCTAAGCGGGCCATATGGTTTCATTCAGCGCTACCGTTACCCAGCTGTTCCCATGTCTGACTGCCTCAAGGGACAGGGTGTGCATGTGTACACAATGTGCGACATCATATCTGACTGTTGCACTCGCCTGCAACCAGACAAATACAGACTTTGCAACCCTCCCTTACCCAAGGGATAATGGGATGCTTCTGGCATGACACAAGCTCAATCATTTCCAAGGTTCTAGAAATGTAGTTAATCATGTGTCTCTCTCTCTCTCATCCATACGTCCATATGTTCATAGGTTGCAGCCTAAGAACAATCTCTTTTTGTGGCCACGGTGGAACATTAGTTCATATATTTATGTGTCCCCTTACATTAGTCTTCCAGGCCAACACGCAGGCAAAAACCAGTGTATGACTACAGTAGTGGATACCGCGCCTCGGCGGCGTTCTCACCCCAGAACGATGAGCTCGCCGTACTTCACGGGCTCCTTCTCCCCGGGGAAGACGCCGTCGTGGGGCTGCGAGCCGGAGCCCAGAGGAGGCGAGGGCTGGGTCTTGTTGCAGGATGGCCTCAGCTCCAGAGGTGGTGGGGGACACAAAGCCTCCGAGCTACCCTCCAAAACCATGCCCACCGGCCTCAACGGGGGCTCACAGCTTGGGGGGAAAGCGAGAGAGAGGGAGAGGGAGAGAGGGAGAGAGAGAATGTAATAATGTGGTCAAACTGACAGCATAAACAAACGTAGTTGTGAGGAAAGGGAACACTGATAACAATGAACACACATATAACTATGAGCCATATACAAATGAGCTGAATTCGTGATTTCCATTTGTCACCTTCCCTGTCCACCGGTACCTCGCAGGCCTGTCTTCAATGGAGTGATAAGGCTCCCAAATGGAAATGATCTACACCCCGAGCCAGACTTGGGATAGGATTCAATGAACATGTCATAATGCAAAATGTTTCATTTGAGACCTTGCTATTTCAAGCAAATGACTCAATGCCCTCCCATTCAGCTTGATAGAACACCCTGGATATATGGCCGTCCGAGGAATTAAATTCAGCACTGCTTCGCTGGTCAGATAGTGTACACGACGCTTGGCTATAATGTTGATTGTCATCCCTCTTTATGCGACTGAAGCGCTTTGGGTTTGCTGACCCAACACATTTTTCAGAGCATCCGGCCATCTTAACAGAATTGGATGTGTTCAAGTCAAGTCTGTTTTTTATTTTTTCACTGTTGCAGACATAAGGACACCTGCACCAACGGCCTCTGTTCTTGTATATATGCCCTACAGTTGTTTCTTAAGGTGACATACATACATACATTTCTTACATTAACTTATACAGCCATTGGCAAGTGTTACAGCAAACTATCTTGAATCTAGATGCAATCGCATGCCCCTGTCAAAAGCCTTTACAGTTAACAATCAGATAACCGGCAATTGGCAACCTGCTCTCTCCGAGAGTATTAACGAAGCCCCGGAGACTTGCAACCTTCTCCGGAGAACAAGCTAGCAAGCGAAGGGGCGGCGCTGGCTTGCCATTATTGACTTTCATTCCCACAAGAGCTTTATTGCTGTGGCATTTCAAAGCCCTCTGTCTGAGTCCTGTCAAATTAAATCAGGTACTTAAAACACAGGAATCAAAATATAATTTTCTCATATAGATAATATAACGGTAGAGAGCAGAGGTGGATAGACTCCTAAATTATCATAGTGAAGAACTGTTCCTTGGCTGACATTTTACTGACATATATGTAAAAGTAGGGATATTTAAGTAAGTAAAAAAGTTTTGTTTAGCTTTTGTTAAAGTGTAACTGCATGCCAGCGCTGAGCCTGACTCCATCCACTAAACAACTTAATGAAATGCTCAAGGAGCTGAGTGAGAGAAGGGGCTGAGAGTGGGACCCTCTTTAACGTTAACATTTGAATTTGATGACGTATGAGCGGACAGAGTGTACCATTGAAAACCAGTGAGGTCCTGGCGTGATTTTTAACAGATATGATATGTAGCTCAGTTTTCAGCACGTGTATGTGTGCAATATACTGAAAAAGGGGAAGGTAAAGGAAAATATTCTAAGTAGTTGCACAGAATGTACCGTGTTAATGGACAGCTAGTCTCAGCCTCTCCCGTTCATTAGCACGTCACATAAGCAACTCTGTGCTGAACGTCTGATACGTATACCCTCGTAAGCTCCCTCCACTATATAACAGGATAATTTGGGCATATACTCGGTTCTGATCAGCCTCGAGTTGGGAACACACCTGTGATTGTCGGGAGGGGCAAATTGGACCTAGCCTCGTGAGACCATCCTGATCTCGCAAGCTTCAGTTTGACTTTGCTTTGCTATAAGAATCAGTCTGGAGAGTTTGGAAAATCATTGTTTCAGTCCGGTAAACCAAGTTTGTTGCTAATCAGCGTTGTACTGTTAGCTACCTACAGGCATGGTTTAGGTGTGATGAAGGCGACTTGAAAACAGCTGGAGTTGAAAACACCAATATATGATACAATATAGCATCAGTTATATTCAAATGTATTAGAAGGGCAAAGGCTTTTCTCAATGGGAAAAACGTTTTTCACTACTTTTTTACAGCAATAGTGGACAGACCCAGCTGGTTGACAGGTTCCTCCAATCACATGCAAATATATTTTTTAAAAGCGCCTGCCCCTTTGAAACAGTTTCTATGGACGGCTCCCCAGATGGATGTGTCTTAACACGTGGTCTTATCAGGTTAAATCAGACCCAGAATCAGGCCAAAAATCCTCTAGTGTGGGGCCAGCATTACTGTACATAGAAGAATGTTTTGCTGCTATGTTTACAGTTTAGCACATTGAAACATTTGAAAAGCACTTCAAAAAAAACAATCACTATAGTTTAAATAAATAAAAGGAAATACAAAGAAAGAAATACAAGTAAAGTGGACACTACCTCTGTATCCGCACAACTGGAGATGTCTGAAAACGCTCTTGAGACACACATTTTCTGAAATATTTTGAAAATAAACCAATAATTTTTGCTAGAAGTTTTGGACTGACAGATTTAGAATGTTACATGTTGTCTTTCGATTGGTAGGTTATTTAGAATCTAGGCAGTTGTCAAACAAATAATTTTAAAGCAAAATAAATAAATTAGACTACTAAATGGAATAAAGTACTTTATTTAATTCATATAAAATTAACCTTTATGATTTAGATAAATAAGATTAGTAAAACAACAGGAACAATGTGGATCAGCTCTTTACCAGCTCTTTACTTACTGGAGGGGGCATGGGAGGATGCCCTTCTGGTCTACATGTGTTTTGTGGATCTGGAGAATGCGTATGACCGGGTCCCCCGGGAGATACTGTGGGAGGTGCTGCGGGAGTATGGGGTGAGGGGGTCCCTTCTAAGGACATTCCAATCCCTGTGTATCAAAAGCGAGAGCTGTGTACGGATTCTCTGTAGTACGTCGCCAGGGCTGCGCTTTGTCACCGATCTTGTTTGTGATATTCATGGACAGGATTTCGAGGCATAGTCGGGGTGGGGAGGGGTTGCGGTTCGGTGGGCTGGGGATCTTTGCAAATGGTCCTGATGGCATCATCGGTCTGTGACCTCCGGCACTCACTGGATTGGTTTGTAGCCGAGTGTGAAGCGGCTGGGATGACACCGCTAAATCAGAGGCCAGGGTTCTCAGCAGGAAACCGATGGAGTGCCTACTCCAGGCAGGGATTGAGTCCCTAACTGGTGAAGGAGTTCAGGTACCTCGGGGTCTTGTTCGCGAGTAAGGGAACTATGGAGCGGGAGATTGGCCGGAGGACCTGGGGCAGAACTGCATTTACTTTACCGCACCGTTTTGACAAAAAGAGAGCTGAGCCGGAAAGCAGAGCTTTCGATCTACTGGTCATTTTTCATTCCTCATCTATGGCCATGAAGAGTGGGTCATGACCGAAAGCAAGATCACGGCTACAAGCGGCCAGAATGGGTTTTCTCAGGAGTAGCTGGCTTAGAGTTAGGGTGAGAAGCCAAATCATCCGTGAGGAATTCTTAGATGAGCCACTGTTCCTTTGTGTGGAAATGAGCCAGTTGAGGTGGTACGAGCATCTGGTACAGTAAGGATGCCCCCTGGGCGCCTCCTTAGGGAGGTGTTCCAGGCACGTTCAGTTGGGAGGAGGCCTCGGGGAAGACCCAGGCCTAGGTGGAGAGATTATATCTCCTGAGCTGCTGCCCCCGCAACCCAACCACGGATAAGCAGTTGAAGATGGCTGGAAGTAAAAATTATATTTAAAACATTAATAAAACTGAAATAATGTATTATGCCTACATTTGCCTGTAAGAAAATAAGCGGGACGTACAGGTGACAAGCAATTAAGAAACAGGAAACAGAGGGATAATGTCTGCAATTTGACTAATTGTGCTTATAGATATTTTGACACTGACCTTAATTAAGCAAATAAAACTGAACCCAAAGACCCTGATTCTCTGCGGGCAAATAGAGGCACCGCAGGTTCTACAACACCAGCGCTTAATGCTCAGTTAATGCGCAAACCTATTATTCATCAAAAGTGGGTGAGACCACCTACAAAATAGGAGACAAGCAGTACAAAACAAAAGAATATGTTAGAGATTAAATACAGCCCTCGTAAAATTCTCAAACAGCCATACTAAAAACATTAAATGGATGTTGGTACCATTTGTGAAATTTTCCATTTATCCTTGAACCAGCTCTGCACAGAAGCTCTTTGTGATCAGTGTACTGACAAAGTGCACAACAACATTACCCATAGGTCAACTGTACGCCAATATCTGACTTTATTAAATCTCCGCCATCTAATGGAGCCCAACTAGGAGAAGATCTCCTTATAATCAGATGAAGGATGGCAGACTGCAAATGCAGGCAGCTGCCTACTGTAGCGTTTCATAAGCCGAGGCTCTCTAGTGCTTGGTGGTGATGGGTGATGCATGCAGAGTGGAGGGAGAGTCTTTTACTGGTTCATCAGCACAGCGATGGCATGATCACTGGTTCAGTTCCTACCATGACCTCCGCTGCTTGCCTTCAACCTCTCCCTGCGGCAAGTGATTTCACCAATCAGACATACATATACTGTATGGTGACATTTAAGAAGACGCCACCAGTCACGCAGGGGTGGATGGATTCGAAACAAGGGACGGAAGGCGGGGGTGGGGCTTGGAGGGCACGGGGAGGTGAGGAGCAAATCCACACGCAGAGAGGAACGCATGTGGAGCGATCCAGAGGTGGCCAAACACACGCGGTTCAAAAAGGAACGAAATTAAAAGACCGGACCTACATTTACTGTATATATGAGGCTGTATTAGAGAACATACACTATATACTGTATATGTGAGGCTGTATTATAGAACATACTCTATATACTGTATATATGAGGCTGTATTAGAGAACATACACTATATACTGTATATGTGAGGCTGTATTATAGAACATACACTATATACTGTATATTTGAGGTATTATAGAACATACACTATATACTGTATATATGAGGCTGTATTATAGAACATACACTATATACTGTATATGTGAGGCTGTATTATAGAACATACACTATATA